>APFE031336059.1:0-44572 GCA_000404065.3 Pinus taeda
ACTGATACATATTCATCCTCTTTGCTGAGAGGGATTCACCCAAAAACTTTTCACCAAAAACAAAACTACTCTGCCTCTATTATAATTGATTTTTACACTGCTGTGTAAAATCTACATTCACATTTACTGCTGTAAGATTGAGCTTTTACATTTACTGCTGTAGAATAAAAATTCTTACATGAGCTGTAAAAATTTCTTACATAACTTTTCAATCTCAAAAGTAAAATTCACACAGTCATTTTTCATTCACAATTGCTCCGCTTCATTTGAGCAATACAACCTTTTTTTTAATACATATCTTCAACCTTGCACTGCTGTGCAATCCTCTGGTTCATCAATCCTCGCTGCTGCGAACTCTTTCTTCTCCCGTGTGCAGTTATCAAAATGTTAACGCACACAAAACATATACAAAAAGATTTTTTTTTTAAAACATAGTTGACTTGCCCATACCTCCAGCATAAAAGAAACATTAAGTGCCATAAAAAACATAAATATCTACCTACACATATGACAATTCATTAATAAAAGGTATGGTCAATGAAACTTGATTTTACTCCACACCAAGCTTTTAATGTTGGCCGTATGCAGGTTGAGACAATCGATGGCGGAGATTGATGGAGCAGATCGGATGGCGGACGGAGATATCAGGAGCCACTTTTATGTTGAACTTTACCTCCCGAGATTGTCAGAGATGGTGACGTATGGGGAGAGCCACGCGTCAACACTATATTGTATCGGGCTCTTGTTGTACAAAAACTGCCTTCACGCAAAAGCAGTCTGAGAAGCATCAAAGTGGTTTGTGGTTTTGCTGCGGTGGTTTTGAGGTGCGCAGTTGAAATTAGATTTCAACATAGGACTCTGGCTCAAAAATCAGTTTCGATAAAGTCAAATTCAGGTGCAGAAAGGATATTGCAACTACACAGAGGCTTAATTGAAATTAAATTTAACTCACAACAAAACATAGTAAAACCAAAAAGGTCGTGGTAAATTTACTCATGAAGGTTTAAAACCATATCACAACAAACCATGCTTTAGATTATATTTCAAAACATAGGAAAATACATTCACATGATAAATGGAGGTTGCAGCACCAAGTGAAAACACAAAAATTTACTACCATTTACGCTTCACTAGGATTGCAGAGTGACTGTCTGTAAAACTCAGTAAAATTGGTTTTCATGCGCCCACTACAAATTGCTCCACGGTTTTCTCCACACTACCTCACAGAATTTTACCCTCTCTCTTGGTCTCTATATTGCCCAACAATGCAAATGACTTTTACATTCATATTTATCTCAACATACAAATTTGACATTAATACATGACAGAGAAAATATTTAATACACAGCATGGGCGATTTTACATAATAAATGGTTTTATGAACTTGCAGGTGTTGTGGAGTGTGGGCAATAGTCACGGAGTGAATGCTTGCCCATACTTATTTACTAAACTTCATTAAGTTCCTTAACTTATCTGTTGTGTTGCGGAATGGTCAGCGATGTACTTCTACTCAGACTTCAGTCCTTTCGCCTGCAAACAAAATTGCAACCTCCAAAAATACTTCTGACAAGTATGGTTGTTATCAACATGTTTAATGCGGTGGTTGGGATTAATATTTCCAACACTCCCCCTTAATCACAATTTCCGCCATTGAAAATTCCCAAAAAATCTTTGAGATAAAGAAAACTTTCACATGCCAATGGCTTTATGAAAATATCAGCAAATTGTTCCTCTGACCTGTAGTGCTGCAACATAATTTCATCATTGTTAATTAAATCTAATAAAATGATATTTAGCATCAATATGCTTGGTCCTCTTGTGAAAGACAGAATTCTTTGACAATGCAATTGTTGAAGTGTGTCATAGAAAATAGTTGTCGTTGCCTCTTGGTTATGGCAAAGATCCCTCAACATCCTTCTCATCCAAACTACCTCACACGCCTTTGCTATTGTGGTGACATATTCATCTTCTACTATTGAAAGTGACACTATTGGCTGCTTCTTGGAGGCCCATGAAATGGCTCTGGAACCCAAATGAAAAACATATCCTGACGTGCTCTTTTTGTCATCGACACTTCCTGCCCAATCACTGATCGTGTAACCAACCAACCTAAAATCATCTGTTGCGATGTAAAAAACGCCACACTGTTTTGTCCCATTGACATACCTTAGAATCATTTTTGCTTCTTGCCAATTCACTGCATACATTATATCCGACCTAGTGGCGGTCAAATACATCAAGCTTCCTATCATACTTTTGTATAATGTTGGATTGATATTGTTGTTGCAATCTTCTTTGCTCAACTTCAACCCCATGACAGGTGGAGTTGGTGCAGGCTTGTTGTTCTGCATTTTAAACCTCTCCCAAATGTCGGCCACATACTTTGCTTGAGAGATAAAAATGTCATTTTCTATTTGCTTCATTTCTATGCCCAAAAAATATCTTAACAACACCAATTCAGTGATTTCAAATTCACTCTTCATGAATTTTTTGAAATCAGCGATGAGGAAATCGTCACTGCATGTAAAAATTAAATCATCTACATATAAGACAACAACAAGAATCTTACCATCACTCTCTTTGATGTAGAGGGTAGGCTCTCCGTCACATTGGTCGAAACCATTGTCCAACAAGTAAGAATCTATCTTGTTATACCATGCACGCGGTGCTTGCTTGAGCCCATAAAGAGCTTTCCTCAACCTATACACCTTGTCTTCTTGGCCTTCAACCTCTTAACCAGGTGGTTGCGCAACATACACTTCCTCTTTCATCACTCCATTCAAGAACATTTATTGTACGTCCATTTGATACACTTTCCATTTATGTTGCATGACAATCACCACAACTATATGCACTATCCAAGCCGCTACTTGTATCCTTTGACAACTAGCCTTGCTTTGTGCCTTTCAATCTTACCGTCGACATTGCTCTTGGACTTATAGACCTACTTCACTCCAATGACTTCTTTTCCTTACAAAAGGTTCACTAACTCCCATGTATCATTCTTTTCTATTGCTTTTATTTCTTCCTCCAATTGCGAAACCCACTTTTCTTCTTTGACTGCATCTTCAAAATGGATTGGGTCATCTACATGACAAAATAACACGAATAGGGAATTCAGACTAGTGCTGCTATCAACTTCATCTTGCTCATAGATTTCATTTAAATTTCTGAATTTTGCTCTTCTTGTGCTTGTTGAAGATGGGCTTGACATATCACTTGGTGTTTCACTTTATGATGTGCTTGGAGAGGCACTTGCTTGACTGCATGACGTTATCCTATTATTTGTTGATGGTGTTGCTTGCTGCCTGCTTTGTTGCACTTGAATAGGAGTAGAGGGAGTCATTGTTGAGGAATTACTTGTCATTGTCAATTCCTCTTTGTCCTTATCTGGTATACATGCTTTCACATTCACTATTTTCTCTAAAATTCCATCCCATGCTTCCTCTTCTATGAAATTCACATTTCCGTTGATTATAACCTTCTTGGTTGATGGATTGTAAAGATTGTATACCTTGGATTCATCACCGTATCCAACAAATATGCATTTATTCCCCTTGATGTCCAACTTCTTCCTCAACTCATCCGAGACATGTCCATACGTCACACATCCAAAAACTCTCATGTGAGTGATGCTATGCTTTATTCCACTACATGCCTCTTCAAGAACTATGTTCTGGACACTTTTGGTTGGACATCTATTCAAGATATATGCTGCACAAGTGACAACTTTAGCCCAATAATCATTTGGAAAATGCTTTTCCTTCAACATACTCCTTGCCATTTCCATAATGGTCCTATTCTTCCTTTCTACCACACCATTTTGCTGAGGTGTATACCTTGTTGTAAATTGCTTATGAATTCCATGTTCCCTACAAAAACGAAGGAAATCATTAATTTTGAGATGTTTTCGCCACCTCTTTCATTCCTAAGGACTTTGATGTAGTGTCCACTTTGCTTCTTAATAAGAGCCTTGTATTGGCGAAAGCGCTCAAACACTTCATTTTTCTGTTTTAGGAGATAGACCCATGTCGTCCTTGTGTAATCATCTATGAAGGTAAATAAATAGTGGTTGCCACCAATTGATGGTGTCTGCATTGGTCCACATAAATCTGAGTGGACAATCTCTAAAGGTTCCTTTTCCCTTACTTACTTTCCTACTGGAAGTGTCTCTCTATGTTACTTTCCCAAGATACATCCTTCACATAGGTTGTCCAGTTTTTCTATGAGTGGCAATCCCTTCACCATGCCTTTCCTATGCAGCAAATTCAAAACTCCAAAGTTGAGATGACCAAAATCAAATGCCATAACCAATTTTCATCTTTGACCTCTCCTTAATAGTTGACTTGTGTGACAAATGCATATTTTCTTCCATCCTCTTGTGAGTTCATTGATAGTTTTGCTTGTGCACCTTCTTCTTTCAAATATGATCTTATCTTTATGGGAAACATTCTATTGTTTGTCATCTGAACCTTGGCAATAAACTGTCTGCTTTGAGGCCTATCCAAAATTGTGCACTCATCATTTTTGAAAAAGACATTGTAGCCCTTTTGCATGAGTTGTCCAATGCTTATGAGGTTAAGTTTCAAACCAGGGACAAAATAAACATCTGAGATGTACTTCTTCTCCCCCTTCTTTGTTAGGATGTTAACTCTTCCTTTGCCCATGACAGGGACTTTGTTATTAGTCCCTAATATCACTTCATATTTCACGCTTTCATCTAGATTGGAAAACATTTCTATGTTCCCTAACATGTGGTTTCTACACCCTCAATCTAGATACCATATATCACTTTGCTTTTCTTGTGCTATATTACAAGCTAAAAACATGCTATCATGGTTCTGATTTTCCTTTGTGAAATTTACAGTTGGTTTTTTACTAATTTCATATTGCTTCTTTCTACATTCATTTGCATAATGACCATACCTCTTACAATAATGAAATTGAACTTGTGTTTTATCATACCTCTGACCTTGTGCTTGATTTTGGCTTGGGCCTTGACTTGGATTTTGATTGTCGCCCCTTCCATTTGAGCTTGAAGGGTTGATTCTTCCACCTCTGTGTGGGCTTCTTCCTCTTCCTATAGCATATGATCTTCCTCTGCCTCGACCTTGACCAAATGAAACTTGTGTCTTGAAGGCATCCTCCAATGAGGAGCTTATTTCTCTATTCGGTCTATGTTCATGAGAAATCAGTGATGCATTAAGCTCATCCACTAAGAAATGTGAGAGATCCTTTGTCTCTTATATGGCCACAACAATGGCATCAAACCTTGCTGGCAGACTTCTCAAAACTTTCTCAACTATTCTCCTTTCCTCAAGTGTCTCACCATGAGACCTAATTTTAGTAACCAACCCAGTTACATATGTAAAAAATGAGTTCACATTCTCAGAGTCTTTCATAAAAAGTGTCTCAAAGTCTCTTCTCAACATTTGTAGTTTTGTTGTCTTGACTTTTGCCATGACTTGCTAGGATGTCTGGAGAGTGCCCCATGCTTGCTTGAAATTCGTTGTTGCTGCAACCCTTGGGAAAATACTTTCATGAACTGCTTGAAAAATGTAGAATATGGCTTTTGCATCCTTCTTCCTGTTTTCCATCAACAAATCCCTTTCTGCTTGAGACAAGTCATTGTATGCTACTGCATCTGCTGGTTCTTGAAAAACATTCTCCACCAAATCCCAAACGTCTTGAGAAGAAAACAAGGCCTTCATTGTAATAGCCCAATAATCATAATTTTTTCTATTAAACTAAGGTATCTGAGGATTAGTCAAGCTTGTGCTTGATGTTTCTATTTCTGAGTGTAAAAAAAAACTTTCTACCCGCTGGTAAATTTGCTCAAAAACAATTTTCCCTCAAAACAAATTTTAATTGCTAGTAAAAACACTTGTTTTTACACTAACAGAGTTTAACTCGCTCTGATACCATGTTGGGAAATTTTTTAGGGGGGAAGAGGAAAGGATTTTGGCTCTCGTGAAGGTTTAAAACCATATCGCAACAAACCATGCTTTAGATTATATTTCAAAACATAGGAAAATGCATTCACGTGATAAATGGAGGTTGTAGCTCCAAGTGAAAACACAAAAACTTACTGTGATTTACGCTTCACTGGGGTTGCAGAGTAACTGTCTGTAAAACTACGTTTTTCACGTGCCCACCACAAATTGCTCCACAATTTTCTCCTCACTACCTCACAGACTTTCACCATCTCTCTTTCTCTCTAACTTGCCCAAAAATGCAAATGACTTTTACATTCATATTTATCTCAACATACAAAGTTCACATTAATACATGACAGAGAAAATATTTAACACATAACATGGACGATTTTACATAATAAATGGTTTTCTGAATTTGCAAGTGTTGTGGAGTGTGGGCAATAGTCACAGAGTGAATTCTTGCCATACTTATTTACTAAACTTCATTAAGTGCCTTAACTTATCTGTTGTGTTGCGGAATGGTCAACGATGTACTTTTGCTCAAACTTCAGTCCTTCTGTCTGCAAACAAAATTACAACCTGCAAAAATACTTCTGACAAGTATCATTGTTGTCGGGGTGTTTAACGCAGTGGTTGGGATTAATATTTCCAACATTTCGTTCTAGTTTGTATTTGAAATAAAGCATTAATGTTCCAATATATTTAGCTCGGTCATGATGATTAGTTAGCGTACTACATCCATGGATGGATAAAGATCCAAAAAAACGCAACGAGCTTGATTGGTAGAGAAACTACAACATTATAGTGGGAGTGGCTCATGGACTTCTCTATCTGCACGAGGATTCTCAACTGCGGATTATTCATAGGGATATTAAAGAAGGAAATATTTTGTTGGAAAAAAAATCAGAATCCTAAGATAATAGACTTTGGCTTAGAAAGACTATTTCCTGAAGATGAGACCCACGTCAACACAAAAGTTGCTGGAACTTAGTAAGATTTCAAATTAACATTTACTCTGACTCACTCTCTAAAGCGATTATCAATTAGTGATGGGTATGTTTTAATCTGTGTTATTGATTTCAAGAGGATTGACAGTATCGTATTACAATTTTTCTTTTAGGTATTTACCTGCTTTGTTATGTTTTAACATTCAAGGATACAAGAATACAATTACCTTTGCAAATAGCTTTTACTTTATGGTTCATTCTTAAAATTTTACCGCCACTATTTAATCTTTGACATTGTAATTTATGTACACAAGCTAACTTATCACTTCGTCCACCAATGTCTTTGGTCATTTTGATGCTTTCATCTCATTCTGTGACATTATTGGATCCTACACAACTTGATTTTGTGAGATCTCATGTTTCTTAAAACACCAAGTCCACTAGTTGTGGCTCTAGGGTTTCACAATCTGCCGGTATTTCGTCCCCATCATTTGTTGCGTCTCACGCTCCTCCGTCAAATGTCGATGCTTCAATTACAAAGTTGGTACCCGGTTAATGCGCATCTTGCAATATCTCATCCTTAAAAATGGTATGTCTTTCAATGTTTTGACATAAGTGGGTTCACGGATACGAACATGCATAATATTTAATAATTTAAGGATTTGTCCATTTTTCAAAAAAAAATCTGGTGGATTTTTCCAGTTAAATTTCTCTAAAATCTAGCAGGAATTTAATGAAATCATAAAATGGGTAATCCCTATACAATCTTAGTGTCGTTTTCATGGTGTTGAATCCATATATACAGTCAAAAAACCAATTTACATAACACAAGTCAAAGTTTCACTTCAAATTTTTCTGCAAGTCAAAAAAGTCGCACTAAAAACAACTCTTTACTTTAGTACGAAATACTAATAGTTAAGTGTGTACCTTGGAAGGCTTTTGTGAATGGTGAAAGTGATTGTTGTCATCCTCTATCTTATTTTTGTTATTTGAATGTGACAAGTTGTTGTTATATTTCTTATTTAGTTTGTGTGAGTAGTGGGAGTTATTATTGTCATCCTCTCCACCATACCTTGAATGTGATGAATTATTGTCACCCTGAATGTGATTAATTATTGCCATATTTCTTTTCGAGTTTTCTACAAATCAATCATGGCTTTTGGCACTTTCTACAGTTGAGATTTAGATTTAAAACTTAATGCAATGTTGATTTGTCCTATGGTTTTCTATCGTTATTCTGAATATTTATTCTTTACTGATAATGATATTGTGATTTTTAATTTATGACAAACAACACATATTATGATATAAATTTACAGTTAAATTAGTTTGGTTTTGAATCCTGTACTATTTGTTAAAAAAAATATCAAAATTAACATAAAATTTAATATTTTAGAAATTGAAAATCTTTAAATTATTGATACATATAAAAGATTAGTTAATATGTGAAATAATTATAAAAGTATATTGATGGTTCTCCGTGTCTACAAGTTCTATAGATAAAATCCTATACCCATCATGTTTAAAATATTAAATAGCTTTTAAGATATGCATTGTCATAAAAACACTTTTTTACTAAAAAAATGCATTGTCATAATACACATATCATGTTTATGATATTTAAATAGCTTTTAAAATATGCATTGTCATAATAACACATTTTTATTAAGAAATACATTGTCATAATAACACATTTTTATTAGTATTAAATATCTTTTAAGTAATGCTTTGTTATATTAGTATTAAACGGACCTCTCTACATAGCTGTTTCTTCCTCACCTACTTAGTTCAACCAATGCCTCTAAATTTCCATCCACGGTCATTCGATGGGAAAACGATTTGGTCGTCTTTTTATTTTACTACTTAAAAGAATCGGGATATTTTTTAGGTTTCCAAAGGAAGGCTAATTCTTTTATTGGTATTTACACTGGGGTTTTACTATGAGTTCTACATGGGGTTTTACTATAGGAGCAATACCATAACACGTGGGTGGGTTAATATTGAAGGATATTTATTGAGGAAAAAATGGCATAATGTATTAGGGGATATATAGGAGTAAATAGATTTTATATTGGTAGGTATAAAAAAATGGAGCTTAAAGTTAATGAAAAATTATAAAGGGGTATAAAAAATGGATACCTACAATATTTAATGAAAGTAGGGGTTTTTTAAATTGTATTGGGTTTGCATTAGTAGGGGGTTAAATAATGTGATTTTTAGAAGTATTTTCTAATATGTCGTCAAATTAGGGGCATTGTTCAGTATGCCACGAATGCACGTGATATGCCATAGGTTCCTTGAGTGAAGCCCTCATGGGTCTCCATCAATTAATGCTTAATTGAATATCTAAATACATGTCTAGTCAAAAAATAGCTAGGTAGTTTTTATTATTATGTCACTGCTATTATTCATGTTTTTCTATTAGTTGTGGACGACAACAGATATTGAGCATGCTATAGGGTATTAATTGGGCGGTGGCTATATATGCCCATTTTACCAAAACCAAAATCGAACAATAATCATATACAACCGTTGTCCAATTAATACCATAGTTACCAAGTTCGGCCATATCGGCAAAAATAATTCTGAAATTCGTTGGTTTGGATCAGTACGACAAATAATTCGTCAGTTTCCAATTCGATGTAGGTCAGCGGTGAATGATTTTGGTCAAAGCTTTCTATCAGTTTATGTCCAGCTTCCACTGTGCTGCTCCTGCTGAGCTAACAAACAGTGTGGTTGTGTAGAACAATGAAGCTCGGGCTTTGTGTAACCATGGATAGGAACGCTGACAAATCGCTGCTGCATAAAATCACAGAAAAAGTAAATTCAACTTTTCAATTACCTTTTATGAAATAAGCAGCCGTGTGCAAATTTGAGAATTGAAATTTTATAAAAATAATGTAGCGATCTTTTAGCTTTAATGCTATTTTTTTTAGTTTCAATGCACGTAATTTTTTTAGTTTTTATAAAAAAATTATTCGGGTACTTTTTTAAGAGGATTAGTCAGAAAATTGGAAAAAATAAACAATAATTTTTATAAAAAACAAAATAAAAAATAATAACTCTTATATTATAAAAAGAAAAACAAACAATTTCTATTAAATTTCTCTATAAAATGTTAAATATTGCTAGAAAATTGATTATTTTAATTTTAGTTTGATTTTAGTATTTTATTATATATTATTTACAAATTGTTCTACGTATAGTATAATGGAAAATAAATTGCTAATACTAAAATGTAAAATTTTTATTAAATAATTAATTTAATTAAAAATAAATCAATATTGTCATTAACATTAAATAATATAAATAGCTCCGATACATATTTAGGAGGCATCATGTGACTCAATTGTTTTAAATGAGAGGTCAGTTAGCAATTATGAATTGGTTTCAAATTGGTACCTCTTTTATAAAAAAAACAAAAAACTTAATCTTTGTATTTGAAAAAATTATAAATGAAGAAATTTAAACAGATAACTAGTTAGAAATTTCTATATAATGACAAATTGCAAAAAAAGATAACTTCTCTCTTAAAAATAATTATAAAATAGTAAATTCTTTGCAAATCAGTAACTCCTATAAAAAAAATAAAAATCATAACTTCTATATTGGAAAAAATTATAAACTGACAAATTTAAGTGTTAAATAGATAAGTCCTAGAAAAAATAGAAAAAAATAAATCAATATTACAAAATTATAAATCATATAAAATGATAAGCTTCCAATTCAAATTCAAATTCGAATTTGGTAACTATGATTAATACCCTATAACATGTTATTTATTTTTATATTTTCAGCCGTTGGGGGACGTCCAACTCCTGCACTCTTAGGCTCTCCAGCGTGTTCGTATTAACTCAAGTACAATACTCAAATTCCAAGGTGATGAGTATCATTTTAACCCTTATGTCTCGTTGTTCTCCAACGTGGCCCTATTAACTCCGACGTCCGACGCTGGAATTTCAAGGTGACCAATAACTATAAAGTTGTGCAACTTTCACGACAATTAAGTGCATTATGCTTCGACGCGCCCTAAAATTTCAAATTTATCCGTGCGGTCAAATCTAGATTTAGTATATAATTATTATATATATATATATATAGATACAGTATATATATAATATAATATATATATATATACAATAATAAAAAATCCTCTCAAAAAAATTAATATAAAATACCCAATCAAAAAACTGAAGTTATCACTACCGACTTAAAGAAAGTGCCATATGTGTTCAGAAAAATAAGGGCTCTTGAAATAGTTGATAAAGGAAAAAAACATAAAAGTGATCCCTAAGTTATTAAAGTATTGGATAGAGTGTCACAATGTTAAAGCTAATAGCATGCCATAATGTGAAATAACAACGTTTACTATTAAAAATAGCTTTAATCATCTCAACTACATTTGAGTTCATAGCTTTAATCATCTCAACTACATTTGAGTTCATATTATTAATAATTATTTTAGATATATTAAGTTAAATTTTTATTTGTTGTGTGGGAGTAATCTTATATATTTATATAAATAAAAATTAATAATTAATAATATTTAAAATTTTATTAACATTAAATTAAAATGAAAGTAAAATATATATAAAAATTAAATTTATGATTAAAAAGTTTTAAACAATTTATAAAATATATGATAAAAGTAACTTAAAATTCATTAAAAAAAAATCTAGTTAAAAGTTATTTTGAAAATCTTCTTAACAACATCCAATTATAAATATAAATTTAGGTAGTATTCTAATACCAAATCTAAGAGTCTAAATTTATTATATTAGTGTATCTCATACAAATCTATGTCTTAATCATTTAAGATTATAAAATTAAAATTTTAATAACTTTTATATTATAATATAAATTAAATAAAAATAATTAAAATAACATTGAATTTCAAATACTAATTACTTAGAAAATATTCATATTTTTTTTATTAGAAATATTTGGTTGAAATTTTCATATATTTTTTATATTTCATTTATTATAAAATATTAAAATAACTTATAGACAATTCAAATGAAATATTGACCATTCAACTTAATTAATAAAATTATATTAATAGTCATATTTTAAATATAAGTACTATATTATTTATAACTAAATACAAAGAGTAAAATTAAATAATATCAATTAAAATTAAATTATTAGATAATTATTATTTCAAAAAATATATATTATAATTATCTTAATGATGATGATGGTTAACGTCCACTGAGACCAAACATTGGTCTATCAGACCTCAAGAAACAAATTATTTATTTTGATTTAAGATTTTATTCCTATGCTAAAAAAGCTTGGAGATAAGCCTCCCGAGCTCACTATAATTTTGACATTGAAAAAGGCTAGGAAGGTCAGTATTGTAACAAAGATTGTGAAACTGAGATCTAATGTGGTTGTATGCGGGGCACTCTAAGAGGAAGTGGTTTTCATCCTCGATGTTCCTATTCTCACATATATGGCAGATCCTTTCCATCCATGGTGTTTTAGGAACTGCCCAATGACCCGTTTCAATATGGAGCTCATGAGAATTCATTCTAATCTTTGCTATATTAATTTTCTTCTTTGAGCTAGTTAAAATAGAGAGATACTTTTGATCCTTTAGGGTGGGGTTGATGACCTTCTTATAATAACTTAACATTCTTTTAGCCGCTAAATCTTTCTCACGCCACATTTTTTCTTTGAACTTAGAAGTAACAAAATCTTTAATGCTATTAATGTTTTGCAATGTGTCATTCTCATTGATCTCCCAATAGTTTAACCAGGCCCTTGTGCCCTTATGCCACCCCCGATTGAGCCTTAGGTGGTTTTGGTTGGAATTTAAAGCTAGATTAGGAAGTCTATGATCATCTATGTTATTAAGTTTGTGCTTGTACATCAAAAACCTAATCATAGCTAAGCTCTCAATAGAGGAAAGACCTGCTTCTATAAGGAGAATAGGATAGGGTGTATTACTTTTCATTTTCAGGTTATATGTTATAAAGCGCTTTTGGATTTTCTCAATCTTTCTCCATGATTCTTTAGAGACGTTGCAACCCCAAACCTCACAGCCATATAAGATAACAGGAGTGACTAAAGTTTCAAAGAGGAACTTCTTTTTATCCGAAATTACGAGGTTTGTTGTTTTACAATTATTTTCAAGACCAAAATAAGCTTTCCACCCCCCATTAATCATTTTCTCAATGCTATGGTTCTAGTTGAACTTGTGATGAATATCAATTCCTAGGTACTTGTAAGAATACAATTCCTCCAAGTTATTATTGTCAGACATAAAATTAGCATAAGTGTCCTTCTTGGATTTGATATTCATAACTTTTGTTTTGTCAGTGTTAACAGTCATACCCATGGTAGAGCAGAAATCTTTAAGAAGCCTAAGTTGCTTATCAAGATCAGATGGGCACCTTGCAAAAAGAACAATATCGTCAACATAGAGAAGAAGGATGACGACTATCCCAGCTAAGATCGTGCCTCACATCCTGCTTCCTCTAAATAGCCTCTGAGCTTGTCGATGTAAATGCCAAATAGGGTAGGGGAGAGGGGGCAACCTCGTTCAACTCTGACGTTACACTCAATATCTTTCGACCACCCCTCATTGCTCTTTAGCTTGACAATTACATTCTCGTATAGCCTTATAGCGGCAGCTCTCAACTCGAGAGGAACTTTTAGCTCTTCTAATCTATTCCAAAGGTTGTATCTAGGAACCGTATCGAAAGATTTTCTAAAGTCCACAAAGCAAAAAAAAATGGATTTATCATTACGACATTGCTCCGCAATGATCCTAAGCGTAACGAGGTGGTCTGTTGTTGAGTGATGCTTTCTGAAACCTACTTGGCCTTTAGCCCGCTTACCTTCACTTTAAAACCATATGCTTAACTTCTTTTCCAAAATACTACCATATAACTTGGCTAAGAGAGGGTTGATGATAATTGTCTGATAATTAGAGGGGTTATTTGTATCCCCACTTTTAAAAATAGGGATGATGAAGCTCTTAGTCCAAGGTTTAGGGAACCCTTGCTTGACTGCTTGATTGAAAAGCTTGTGGATGTGGGGGATGAGGACAGGACCTCCAATTTTTAAGATTTCCACATGGTAGCCTTCAATGTCCTTAGCTTTCCCATTAGCTAGGCGATTAACCCCAAACTTCATGTCTTCTAAAGAGAAAACTTCTTTCGTTGTGAGCAGGGTTTCCGAATTATCAATGACATTTGGAGATTCATAAAGCTTTTTAAGATAGGAATTCCAATCATGAAGAGCAATTTTATTATTATTCTTTAGTCTTCCTAGTCAGAATTTGCCTCCAAAATTTCTTAGATGCTACATTAGAGAGGTGTAAGAGATTCTCTTGTCTTTGACGAATGTATACCTCTTTTTCCTTTTAGTTAGGGCTTTGTATATTTTTATCTTGTCCATTTTAGAGATTTATCAACAACTTCCTTAATTTCTCTCCTCGCAATTTTACAATCTTTGTCATACCAAGGGTTGGTTTTGCTATTTCTTTTATTATTTGAAACTTCAATTGAGAACTTGTTAATAGAATATGACAGGGTTGTAGTAAAATTATGATAGAGGTCTTCTATGTTGTCTATACTAGATAAAGGAAGCAAATTAGTTTTTAATTCATTTAGAAAGAGATCGTTTTTATTTCTATCAAATATTAAGTTCTTTTGGCTGTAAGTATTATTTTCTGTGGGAACTCTATGCATGACAAAATTGAGAGTTACAAGTAAAGGCCTATGATCAGAGTTAGGTTTGTGCTCGTTTAAGATGTCAAAATTGATTATTTCGTTGTATAATGGGAGATCAGAAATAACGTAGTCTACCACGCTGCTACCAAGTCCATGGATGCAATTCATCTTGCTGGAATTGGATTTTTTCATATATTTATTTACATTTCATTTATAGTAATATATTAAAATAATTTATAAACTAGTCAACTTAATTAATAAAATTATATTGAAAACCTATGTTATAGTAATTATGATTTATTTCATCTTGTGAAGTGATAAGTGTTAAATGTGCCTCATTCCCCCATCGTGTCTTAGCACTCAACATGCAAACAATTCTAGGCATTTATGGTTTTAGGTGACATGTGTTAATGGTTTAACTAATTGTTTGAAGTTAATGTTGCTCATATGTAGACATGCCCAAACGACAACGGTCATTACTCTTGCCCCATAATTTTCAATGCAAGACTCACTCTGAACATTCATTTCCCTTTGACTCCATCAGAGTATGTTGTTATTTTAGTTTGGGAATATGAGGAACCAATTGTTTCTTTCCCTCGTAGTTGTTTACTTCTTTGCTTTTTCTATTTCTCGGCCTTTCTCATGAACTTTCTGTACTTCACTTCTATGCTGGTTAGAGGAAACATTCTCTAAAGAAGTTGGTTCTCTATGAATTTATTTATTTGGAAGATTTTTTGCATCGGATGGATAGACTTTGGGCTCTATCAATTCCATATGGTTAGGCAAAGAGCTTGAGTTCATTGTGGCAGTAGCAGTGTGGTAGGGAGTAGGGATTGTTGCACTCCTTTAAGGGTATAATTCTTAGCTTGAGCTTCCGTACAACAAATTCCTCGTGGTGGCAATGTACAAAAAGGAAAACACAATGACATTTCCACCACATGGCTCTTGCTATTACTAGCACAACCACATTTATATTAATATAAATGTGGTTGATAAAGGTCGATAGGCTTATATCAACCAATATAAATATTATGAATAATGAAATATTTTATTTAATATTATTATTTATAATATTATTCTTAACATATTATATAGTATTATTATACATCTTGAGTGGGCCTAATAGTTAAGAGCATGTGCTTCCTCCTAATAGGTCATAGGTTCAAAACCAGAGGGGGGTAGAGTATGTATGTCTTTGTAGACTTAGTAGTCAAATTGTTGCACAGAGGTGGGTCCCTTGTCCCACAAACAAGGGGGTCTCATGCACCAATTTAGTGTCTGGCTTGGTCGTGACCTTAAAATTGGATAATAATATTATTATATAATAACAAACATTATAAATTTATAATATTATTAATATTACATATTAATAATATTATATAATATAAAAAATATATATTATAACAATATAATAAATCTTAGAAAATAAATAATAGCACACATAAGAAAATATTATAAAAAATAATTAAACACAATTTAATAAACCAAAGGGAATAATAAACCTAAGGGATTAATACTAAAAACCCAAGGCATTATAAACCCAAGGGAGTAATATTAAACCTAATGGACTAATATTATAAACCCAAGGTATATAAACCTTAAGATAAATACGATAAATGAGACAATTTTGTCACAATGTGACATTGAACCATGTTTGACCATGGTTGATTTTCAAATTGAGACAATATTTGTCACAATACAACATTTGACCATGGTTGATCATGGTTGACTATGATTATGATGGTTGACCATGATTGATACTATAAACCCAAGGGATTAATACTAAAACCCCAAGGGAATAATATTTAACCCAGGGGACTAATATTATAAACCCAAGGTATATAAACCCCAAGATAAATATTGTAAACACTAAAATAAAAATGGTTGACCATGGTTTATTTTCATATAGAGGCAATCCTTATCACAATGTGATGTTAGACCACAATTCACCATGATTGATATTATAAACCCAAGGGATTGATATTATAAACACAAGGGAATAATAAACCTAAGGGATTATGAACCCAAGGGAATAATACTAAACCCAGAGGATTAATACTATAAACCTAAGGTATATAAACCCTAAGATAAATATTATAAACACTAAAATAAACATGGTTGGCTATGGTTGATTGTCATATTGAGACAATCCTTATCACAATGCGACGTTGGACCAACCTTGACCATGGATTTTTCATATCGTGATAATATTTGTCACAATGCAACGTTGGACCATGGTTGATCATTGATGTTTTCCATATCAATACAATCTTTGACACAATGTGACATTTGACCATGATTGACAATCTTTCTCGGAATTATGGCAAGTCTAGTGGTAATCTAGATGTTCTTTTGACTATTGAATTGTGTGTTTGGGAGGAATTTTGCGGGACATTGATGGAATGATTGGCTTAAAATATTGAACAAGTGTTATCACCAAACCCTCCCTACCTCTTAAGTTTTAAAAGCTTAATACACCCTTACAATAGATTAATTCATATTATAATATTTTGTGACCCATTCTTATATAGTCGGAACATAGATAGTGGACAAGAAATCTTCAAATCTAATTGTGCTCCACGAAGAGATCAAAGACCCACAATTATTCCTTGGGCCATAACCTAAATATGTTTTAATTGCACTCTTTTCTCCGATGGGTATAACCCTTCTCCTCCTTCTCAACGATCATATCATTTCTAACCCAACCAACAATATTGATTTCATCATCGGGCGTTTAGCGACAAGGACATTAGATATTCAATCAGTTCTCGATGCATCATGACCTTCCATCTAAATTTCATCGAATGGTCGGATTGCTTCATCAGGCATAAATATGCAAGCACATTAATGCATCTCTTACCCCCGATGCAATCTCAACCATGCATTTTAGGATGATCAACGACTATAAGGCCCAAACTTATATGAACTTTAACCCATCTACCGTGCTCGATGGATGGTACCCATCCTAGATTCCTAAGCTAATTAATCAAGATGTGACACTTGTCCTACTATCATTAAGTGTTTTCCTACCCTTATTAACACTCTCCTCCTTCAACTTTTCATTGTTTTCCCCCTTGCATCTATGTTTTTCTCCTGCATATCATTGTGTAGCTCGAAAATTGTAATAGGTGCAATTTATATTCAGATGAGAAATTTGATCTCAACCCATTATCATCCTCATCAGGTAAGTTCTCTTTTACCATTCTAGCTCATTTAATAGTTCTTCGTCTATCTAACTCTGAAGAAAAAGAGAAATTCTTGAAGAACCATTAAAAGAAACGCTTATCAACGAATTATCTGGTATCAGAGATACCCAAACTACATTACAGATGTTATTACTTTAATGAGAAACCTAAATTCCCCATCTCATAGCTCTCAAGAATATCAATGTCTTAAGATATTTTGGGGTTTAGCCGTTGTAGTCCTACCTGTATATTTTGACCCCGATTCAATTATCTTGCTTGCTAAATATTTTGACTCTAAATTTCAAACTACCACCTCTCCCATAAACTAATAGGAATTTCTCGGAATTAATGAGGAAATTATGTCCAAAATGTTAGGGATACTAGCATGTGGGATATATATATCACTAATAAAGGCTTGGACTAGGAATTTATCACATTGGCTAAGGAAGATAAGGCATAATTTATCAAATGCTTACTCCAAAACCCTGACCCAAGCTTAAATTTGGAGTTCCTTCTTCATACTAACTCATTGAAACCCTTTTACCAGGCCTTAGCATTTATTTTTTCTAATATTTTGGTCTTAGTTGATGACTTAAAATTCATGAATCCATTTTCCTAGCAATTCATCTTATTACTCTGAATCCCGACAGAGTGATGATCAACTTCCCAAAATATCTAACCAAAGTTGTTATAGTTGTCCTCAAAACTACTATCCCATTTAAATATTGCTTCCATTGTACATATCTTGTTCATTTAGTCTTCTTTAACTACCCTATTTATTTTTTTCTACTAAGATCCTCACAAATGTTAAATATTAAAGTGGAATTGAGAAGGAATTTTATCTGTGGAAAAACATAGTTTACCCAAGATGTCTCCCTAATTCTTGTACTCAATACATTGATCATTTTTCCTTTTACTTGAAAGATCAATTGGTTGGAGAAGTCGCTGATAGAATTTTCGAGGAGTGGAGGAGAATTTTGAGACTTACCACAAATGAAAGCATAGGAAGTTGGCTCTTTTTCCACACTTTTCTCTAATTAGACTATATGGTTTTGAGAGGGAGAATTTTTTCTTTCCTAATTTTATTTACTCCATTGATCGTCGCTTATAAAGTGTTATGACAAAGGATAGTATTTAATGAATCACACTTTGCATCAAAGGAGAAAGGAGCATTATTTACTTATCCATACTCTATTCAACCACTCATTGCTAAAAATACAAATAATAGATGTAATTTAAAAGGAAATTTTATCATTTGGATTGATGCATGATGAATGTTGGCATTATGATCCTCTAGAAATAATTTCTGGATTAAGGAAACAAGCAAGGCTATTAGCCTGCACGCATGAAAGTAGGACCAAAGATGGAAAAGTTAGTGAACACTCTCTCCCCACCTTGTGGTCACATTCAAGTAATGATGCATATAGCTACAGAATAGAGTCAAGTACCAACAGGTGATAAGTAAACATAGAGGCATAATTTGGTAACTGTTGAAGTTTTTGTTCTAGAAAAATAACCTCCGTAACCTCGGGAAACGATACTTTCTCCAGTTACAAAGATAAAATATGATGTTTTAGATTTGGGAGGAACCTTCACCGTGTAAAATAAAGAGAAGGTGATGTGGATACTAAAGCATTCGAGAAAACTATCCAACAATTAAACAGAGAAATACAATAAACTATCGACGAAACTCGTATGAAAGACTCTTGCGTGTGAGCATTAAATGTGAGGCACAGTTTTATTGAAGGGAATTTGACACACACATTGTGCACATAATTAATGTTTCTACTGCAACCAGCCTAGATCGTGGAGGGAATAATATTGAAAGAGATGGCCCCTAATGTTGGGGATAGGCTTATTTCTTCTACAAATTTTGAAACAAACACGCTTAATCTTATAGTGTTGCATCTAGAAGTGAGAAAAAGAAAAATTAATTTAAGTAAATTATATGATTTGGACATGGTAAATTGGCATATACAGGTAGGGGAAATCATCATTAGACGATTATTGAATTCCACATTCGGTAATAGAAAAATGTAAGCTATGCTGGAAAAAGGTTTTTGAATGGCTGCATATCACATGAGTAGCTTTGAGAACAGAATCAAGGAATTAGAAGATATGGTAATTCGATAAGTCAGGAAGCCCAAGGAAATTGGGCCCTTTAAAAAGCTACTAAATGAAAAAGAAAAAGAAAAAATGTAGGCTATAGAGAATATCAGTGATTATGATGCTCATATTTTGATACAGGCCTACGAAAGACAAGAATAGATAGAAAATCAGTTACAAGAGATGCAGGCATCCTTACAAGCCAAGGAGAAGGAACTTAGTGATAAAAATGTTGAGTTAGAAATCTTAAAGGATGAGTTCACAACGAAGGAAGAACACCACTTAAAAACAATTACGGAAAGTTCATAGCAAAGGAAGAGTTTGAGAAAGTTACTAAAGAAATTGAAAATTTCAAAAATGACTGGAATTATTTGGGCATGTTTGGAGTTCATTCCTTTTGGGGAAATGATAACTGGTTGATATCGAATGAATAATTATGCAAAAAAATGAAGGCTATTGAACAAGATAATGGTTATTTGTCAATACATAGTGAAAATGATATTTCAACCCACCTGGTTGTCAGCGCTTTGTGTAGGGACTTCTGAATATTGGCTGGGATAAAAAAATTAATCCAAAACCTCCCTACAACTTGCTACCAGATCAGGACAAAGCTAATAGTTGCAATAAAAAAGCACAAGAATAGACCCTGGTTAGCAGCAACCTATTAGGACAAAATTGCAAAGGTAAAGAAGCAGGTGAGTTGAAATGTTATCTTGGAGCAAGTTTCTTCTAACACTCGGGTAGTTCAGCCAGTCCAGCCGATGAAAACAGTTACTGATCAACAAGAAGATTTAGATGAGGTGGCATTGGTCATGCCTTAGATGCCAATGGAAAGAATTCACGAATCCTAAGGACAATCCCCTGCTGCCATGTCAAAAAGGGGAAAAGGTTCCAAGTCGCCAAGGTGCTTGTGAAATTTTATTTACTTTTAATTTATGTTATTTTACTTTGAATGTTGATTAAATGAAAGACAATTATTACGATAGTTATTTTTAAAACTCTATTTAAGATCATGTTTCTCATTAATAAGGGGTTGTTGATAAAATAAGTAATTTTTAATGTTTATGGATATGAACGTACTTGATACATGGATCTATGGTTAATTGAATGATATAACTCTTATGATTAACTGCTTATCTTTGGATTCGTCACCATTGTTTAACAATGAATTGTTTTTCTCCATAGAAGTAACTCACACGAGATTAATTGAATTTCTTTTCAATTGATTAGTAAGCTTTAATGGGAAATCAAATCCATTCGACGGGAGTCGGTGAAAAAATTTATGGTTGCTCACTACAATGCACTTAGAATCAATGGAAACCTTTGAAAAATGAGCCCCTTAGTAAGAAGGTTTCTCAAAATGGTGGAAAATTATTTGATGTACAAACCTCAAATGATCCTCGCACTCTATTGTGCTTAACAACACTTTCCAACAAATGGGGCTAGAGATTGGAGGAACAATGATATGGGGTGCGAGATGAGGCTAAAGGTCAAGATCTCATAGAGTGCTAACAGGTTATTAACAAGGAAATATGTCTAATATCTTTTTGAAAAACAAATTAGTTGAGAAATCCCTCTATCAACTGGAAAAGGGACTCGCCGACATCCCTGACTGAGAAATCCTTCTATAAACATGGAAGGAAAAGACGATGGAGGATAACCCTAACCTACGAAGAATCCCTTGTCAGGTTCTAAGCCTGAGCTATGAGGTCTGGTACATAATGGTTTAACAATATCAACAAAAATAACTCATAGGTCACAACAAATACTTCACAAATCCACGATCCATTCTTTGAAAATGTTGAACACAATGCCGAAGAAGGTAGTGGAATGATAAAAAAAGATACTCATACGATGATAGAGACGTTAGAAAGAATGTTTCCAATGATTTCAGTGAGAGAGAGGAGTGCTTGCTTAACCAAAAGATGGGTATGCAAAGAAATGAAATGGTCAAGTGTGCATATGTTTCATCCTTTTGATGGACTTTCTAGGAAAAACTAGAACAACCCTATGTTTCAAAACATCTGCAGTTGTTTGGCTTCAATAGTAGACAAGCGTTAGGGTTGAGAAAGTTGGAAGAGAATGGCAGGGAAAACAACCTAGTGCATAAACGCACAATGAGGAAGAAGACTATGCAATCAGTGGTTGAGAAACCCATGGAGAAGGCCACACATCGTGGCTTTGATACCATGTTAAACACACATGGAGAAGGAAAACTATAAGATAGAACATTCACTGCATTTATTATTCACAATAATGTACATTTATACATCTCTTTGTGATCCTTGGTCTTCACATAACAAGTGGTCTCTTGGACTCCAGTGATGTTCACCTTCCTGTTAGGATATTCCAACACATAGGAAATAGTTAAGTATAACTTGGTCTAGTATAGAGTTAGGTAAAGTGTGTTTCTTTACTATGTACTTTTGTAACTTACAATCCGACGGTCACGATATGTAGTGATCCGACGGTTCATTCTCTCCTCGGTATTACCGACACTTGATCTGTGGCTTAACACCCGATTGGTCCATGATCTCTATTAAAGAGCATGGAGGGTCATTTGTAGGTTAACCGTTCACGAGAGAAGCTTATGTAAATTTTCATTCTTTTATTAATAAATTGCCTGAAGTGGCCGCGTTGGCTCAGGCCGTGGACTGTTTCCCTCTTTGAGGGTTTTAACCACTTCAAAAATACTGGTGTATTGATCTGTGATCTGTTTGTGAGTGGTGTCCTTTGGTGTTCTGTCTGAGGAACTTACCCTGTAAATTCCTACAGATATTCAACGGATGGAAAATAAGGTCATCAGATAGGATCTTCTCATGAAAAGACTCAATATTAGGTTCAAGGCTTCACTAGGAAGCAATTCGCTTTCTACAAGAAGCCTTAGAGAAAAGTGCACAAGACCTAGGGTTTGATAGGTTAAGCGAGTGTTGGAGTTCCCAAAGGTCAAGGCGAGGAGAATGTTGATTTTCTAATGCAATCAAGACTAGTACAACTTTCAAATTGATGACTACTTCCAATGATACAATTAGACTTCTTGGATCATTCCAATCATTTAGTTATACACGAAAATTTTCAACCATTAACTTCTTCAATAGAGCAATAGAGATCACAATGAACAATAAGACAAGAGACACCAAAATCTAGGTCAACGACCAGGGCAAAACCTACAAGGGGAAAACCTAACAATCTTTCCTTATGAGAGAGAGTTCAATTCACCGAAATGTACATTAGAATATTCCAATCTTTGACCTCAATATTCCAAAGTCAACCCAGTCAAAGGAGAGAGAAAATGTCAACGTTGGTCCAAGTCAAAGTCTGCAAAAGGGTCGAATTTCAGCTTGAGGTAGCTGAACAAAAGGCCGACATTCGGCCAAATCACAGTGAACGAACCACAGATTTCGATCAAAGCACAGAAGTTGACTTGCGGTCAACCCTTAGTTAATGAGCCAGTACAGGGGTAGAACTTCACTCAAACAAAGTTAACGAACCACTAAAAATCTTGTGCTCCAAAAATAGTCAAAATCTCAGTCAAACAGAAGCAAATAATCCCAAGTCAACGCTGATCAAATAAAAGATAAGAGAGTTGGTCAACGTAAAAATATTCTTCCTCTTTTCTCTTACGCACGTGTGGATGAATCTCCTTGTTTCAAATCGATTTGATGTGATGGATGAGATGCCAAATGAGGTCAATCGAACTTCTATTTATATGTGAGTTAGGAGGAGGGTTTTGACCATAGGGTCAAACCCATTCAATGAGTGGGATCGACTTGACCAAATGAAGCTGACTTGGTCAACATGAAAAATATAAATTTTCTCCTTTGATGTGCCAATGAAAATACTAACTGAAGCTACCAATTTTCAACAGGGAAAAGGTTTCTTATGGTTGATTTCAATAAGGTCAAGGGTCATGAAACCTTCAAGAAATTCCTCAAGTTGAGAGAGAAGAAACTACGGTTTCACACTTAGGGCAAAACCTAGAGCAAGAGACTTTATGGATAAATTTTGAGTTGATGCCCACCAAAATAATAGGTTATGTAGCCAAGACCTATATCTTGATGTTTAGGCTCTCAGAACCCCAAGCAGCCTCCTTCCTACAATTTTTCTCTAAACCCTAGGTCTTTCTTCTAGTTTTAAAACGACCGTATTTAGGAGATATTTTTGGACAGAATTTTGAGATGACCACCAAGTGATTAGACTAGTTCCTTGTCCAAGGGGCATATGGAGTCGAGGATGCTTAAGATAAGCCTAAATCCCTCTAAGGAGGTTGAAATTTGATGCCCTAGCTATCAAAATTTCAACAATTACCCACTAAATGAAATAATGGATTTTGATGGATATTAACAAAAAGGACTCCACTAGGAACATTCATTACATGTTACAATGAGTAATGCATACAACATTCTTCTAGATATTGTTCAATAAGTTAATATTCAACAATTAGGGCACAAAATTTTAACCTAGAATAAATAGTTCCATGCATTAGACATTCAAGAAAAAAATATTCAACAATAGATCCCACTTACAAGATAACATGCTATATATCCTTCCATTAAACCAAGAGATAGCTCCAAAGAATGTCAAAATCAACTTTCGTACATCACAATGCATCCAAGTATCTCCAAAATCACCCACAAGCAATGTGAATTCTCTAAGAGGTCTGAATTCACAAGTATAATGATGAGAGAGATCAAATCAGGCCTCTCTAGTATATATGTGTCCAACGATTTCTAATTTTAACCTATTATCCCCTCAACTAATAAAATAATGGGAAAATACTAGGTAAGGTCATAAGTCGACCTTATAGCCAATGTGAATACATAATAATTAACCCATAGGAGGGTCGAAATGTTGACGTCATGCATGAATAGGCCTCCTTTAGGCAAGCGTTGGGCTCCTCTAGTGCCAAAATGAGTGTAGAGGGCTCCTAAAATCAAGGTCTAGGGGTTGGCCCCTAGACTTCCATGCAAATCATCCATGCACCACAGTTTTGGGTTTGAGGCACAAAAGTTGGCCTCATGTGTCTCCAAGAAGTGAAATCTTTGTCTTTGCTCCAACATTAAGGGCACTGAAGATGGTGTTATCCCTCCCATGTCTCAAGGTATGAGACGAACCTCATCTGGGCCCTAGATCAATTACCTAACCCTCATGAAGTATTAAGCCAGCTTGGGGCATGTTGGTCCAGGTGCATCATCTCATGAATAACATAGGGCAAAGTGTAGAAGTTGTAGGTTTTAATGGTGCCCATGGCTATGAATGATGCCCTAAAATGCTCCGGAGTCCCATGGCTCTCAACGCGTCACCTATGAGTGTCAATATATCCCTCTAGAGGACCTAGACCCCAATTAAGTTGCCCAGACTTATAGATGGAGCCACCTGCTAATCACACACAATATCTAGTGCTACAACTTTCATCATTACATACATTAATCATTAATGCATCTAAGTGGACCATGCTTGAAAGAAATGGGCACAATACTACTTCATATGTGGCTTCTCTTCCAAAATTGGGGCCTTAGTCATGCAATTGTTTTACCTAGGTAGGAGTGGCTAATAGACGACCCAATTAGGTGTTTACAACACCTAAAAGGAGGTGACATGTCCTCAGTCCTCCCTTCAATCTATAGGTGCCATGTTAATAATGATGGAACGAAGAATGGGATAAAGGGAACTTCATGGCCAAGTGTTATGGTCAAAGGGACCAGCCATGATGTGCCACCTCATCCTGGGTGTATAGGTGTGAGGAGGGAGCAATTGTGGATACATCAATTACCTCGGCGTTTGTTTTTCCACCCCTCTATATTGCCTTTCGCTTTTTCTTGATTTTTTCATTGTATTATTGATCATAGCTAGAGGAATTTGAGCTTGCTTTGTATGATGTATAGTAGTTATTACCCCCTTTAGGATGGGGCAATTCATCGCCCATCAAGGGTTGGCACATGAAAGGGTTCCTTGTTTTCTATGAGATGGGTCAACATTGGCCCAAGAATCGGGTGATGGACATATTGTTGATTTCTGGTAGCATCGAATGTGCCCTAAGTCTCAAAATTTGCAGGGAGGCTTAGACACATGCATTCTCCAATACCCAGTAATCGTTTTGGGAAATTCCACCCAGAGACAGATTTATTAAAATAATTAGTTATTTTTAATGGGACCCTAAAACTAAACTTAGGAAATTAAAATAATTAATGGGTATTAATCTAAACTGTGAGTGAAATTTCTAGAAGAAGGCAGAGATCAAGTCAATATGATCCTAGCCATTGATTAGGATCTAATATGGGTCATTGATTGATCAACGAGAGGATTATAAGAGGAGGCTCGATGGGCACTTGGAGAACACACAAGAGGCAGATACTCAATTACTCGAGTTAGATCAATTTTCTCATAGGTCGAAGTTCGGCAAGAGAAAATCGAATTAGAGGGAGAGTTGCAGGTGAGAAAGAGAGAGAGGGCATCAGCATCAGTCGGGTGTACCAAGCGAGAAGACGTAGAGCAGGGAGAGCCAACGCAGAAGTGTGACGTAGAAAGAGGCAGTGCAGGGAAGGTTGATGCTGGGACTGCGTGAACAATCTGATGCTGGGCCAACGTGAGGAACAGTGACGCAAGAAGATGCAGAGGGATTCAGAGGGCTGAGGAGCACTTCTCCTGGATCAAAGATTTGTCAGGAAGCGTCTGTAAATTTTCTCACTTTTGTTCTGTTGGTTGTATATTGTACAAGAGATTTTTTGCTAAAGTATAATAAAGAAACCCTCATCTGCTGCACCGGTTTTCCTACATTGGGTTTTTCCAGAGACGATTGTCCAAAAATAACTGTCATTATGGTTATTCTTGTGTTATTGCATTCGCTTTCAGAATTTTATTTGTGAAGACCGCAGTAGAATTTATTTTGATATTCATCATAAGAACACTGTGCGTAACTTATTTCTGAGTTAATAAGTAGAAGAAATAATATTATCACTGCAATAGGATTTCTATTTTGAAATTTTCACATGGTACCAAAGCGAGGTTAAGCAGGAGTGCAAACTAAAGAGCCCTCGTTGACGAAAAGGAGGGAGTTTGAAATTACAACAAAGGCAGAAAATTGAAACCCCAGAGAATTGTGTAATTCTCAAGAAAGGGCGCAGTTTATTCTACAATAGTTGTTGCGGTAGGATAGCGTCAGAAAACAACACAAAGATGGACACTCAAATTAACTCAGAATTGGCTTCTATACTAGAAGACGAATTCGCATGCCTTGCAAGTTCAACCTTAGCAAACGTTTGGTATATTTATAGCGGGGCTTCACCTCATATGAATGGAGTACGAGAATATTTCTCGAGCTATCAAGAAGAACAAATGGATTTTCGTATTACAATGGGAAATCGGACAAAGTGTACTCCAGTAGGGAGGGGCACCATAGCATTTCAAAGAGAAGCAGGAACCAACATCCGGGCCACCAATGTTCTGCATGTGTTGGAATTAGGAATGAATCTAATTTCAGTGTCCCAGTTAGAGGACAAGGGATACAATGTATACTTCATTGGTAAGAAAGTATACATCAAGCATCCAAGCTGGAAGAAGCAAAGACAAATTGGAACTCGAAGCAACAAATTTTAGAGCCTGCAGCTTGAGTCTCCAATAGCATTGATAGGCAGCAACTATGATGGTGAAAAGGAAAGAAATGAATTATGGCACAAGCGAATCGAACATTTACACCATCGAGCACCTTCAACCCAATTGCTCGATACACCTCTATCAAATCCGTTATATCCCTAGCAACTCAAATGGGATGGAGATTCACCAGATGGATGTCAAGACAGCGTTCTTGAACAAGGTGATAGAAGAAGAGGTGTATATAGAACAACCCGAAGGCTTTGAAATTCATGAGAATAGAACTCATGTTTGCAGATTAAAGAAAACCTTGTATGGGCTCAATCAGGCACCCAAAGCATGGTATGGTCGCATTGATAGTTACTTGCAGCAATTGAGATTTGTCAAGAGTGATGCTGATCCCAATCTCTACTATTTGATGGTAGAGAATGAGCCACTTATTCTAGTAATATATGTAGATGACTTGTTCCTAACTAGGTCATCCAGGCTCATACAGGATTGCAAGAAGAATCTTGAAGTTGAATTTGACATGAAGGACATGGGGTTGATGCATTATTTTCTAGGATTGGAAGTTTGGCAGAAGAATGGGGAGATCTTCCTTGGACAAGAAAGATATGCTACAGAAATTCTGAAGAGATTTAGAACGCAGGATTGTCGACCCATGGCTACTCCCCTTATCACTAACTGGAAGAAAATAGATGCATCAGGAGACAAGGAAGTAGACCCCACCTTGTACAGGCAGCTCATTGGGTCGCTCATGTATCTGGTCAACACTAGGTTGGACATTTGCTTTGTTGTCAACACTCTTAGTCAGTTCATGGTGGAACCAAAAAGGGTGCACTGGACGGAAGCTAGACACATTCTTAGGTATGTGCACGGAACAATTGAATATGGGTTGAAATACTCCCGAAGGGAGGATGTCAGATTGAATGGGTTCACAGATGCAAATTGGGCAGGTAATTCAGTAGACCGAAAAAGTACCTCAGGGTACTACTTCAGTGTTGGATCAGGAATGATATCTTGGTGCAATAGGAAGCAGAAATCGGTAGCTCTGAGCTCAGGAGAAGCAGAATATATGGCAGCCATCACAGCTACGTGTGAAGCTATATGGCTCAGAAAATTGCTTGTGAGCTTGTTCAGAAAAAGGATGGAAGCAACCAGGGTTTACTATGATAATCAAAGTTGTATCAAACTCTCTGAGAATCCAGTATTTCATGATCGGTCAAAACACATAGATATCAGTTGTCACTTCATCAGTAGTGTTTTAAGAAACAACCGGCTCGAAACCGACTCGATCGAGTTGGTCCGAGCCAAGCCTCAAAAATTTGACTCAGCCAAGTTGTTTAACAACTCGACCTACTCGATATTAACCCGACCAGCTCGGCTGAGTCCGTATTAACCCGGCTGGGTTACGTACAACGGCCCAGGCAGATACAAAACAGCGATTTTTAAATTTTTTATTTATTTTTTATTAATTGTTTAGCCTGAGAGAGATCTGTTCAGGGTTGCTAGTAGTAGAAGCTATGATGATTAAAATGGACAGAAGCCTCTTCACCAAAGTTTCTTAGTGGTTTGTAATGGTTATGTACTATGTAGAGCGGTTTTTTGGAAAAAGGCTAAAGCCTAGTTGATTGTACTTGGATGCATATACACAGTAAGGATCTTTTGAATCTTAGAATAGAGATATATTTCCTGGCCACCATGGAAACCAATGAAACAGAATATATTAGAAACTCTTACAGTAGAACAAATTTAGGTCCCATTTGAACTTTTATATACTTGTTGTCTATCTCTAATGATGATCCAGAGATTGATCCACATGATCTTGGCTCCTCTGGCAGTAGCTACTAGCCAGTAGTACTGGTCACAGTTTACTTTCGCTGTAGAGGCCATTTCTAGCCTCCTTGGTTATGTGTTTTTGTTTTGATCATGTATGTATTGGACAATGCATTGGGTGTCATTTTGATATAATGGATATATTCATGAGCCTACTTTGATCATATGTTGTCTTCCATCTATATTCTAATGTTGTGTGTTTGGAAACATGAATGAAAATCTTTAAAATTATGTTTTTTTATTAAAAATAAATAAATATTTATTATTTGACGTATTTTTTACAACGATCGAGTCATTGAAATCGAGCCGGCCAAGTCGATATCGAGTCGAAGTCGACCCTCAGCTGAGTCGATGTCGGAGTCGAAGTTTTAAAACATTGTTCATCAGAGACTGTGTTCAGCGTGGGGCAGTATAGCTACAGTATGTCCCCACAGGAGATCAGGTAGCAGACATACTAACAAAGGCTCTCGAAAGGGCTAAGTTCATTCAATTCAAAGAGCAGATGGGTATGGTAGAGAATCCGTTTCAGTAGCAGCAACAGTTTGCAACGCAGGGGCAGTTGGTAGTGGCAGTGCCAGCAGCAGCAGGGATGCAGAAATTCGGAGGCAGTTGCAGTAAGGATGCAGTGTTGACGGTGGCAGGGTAAGCAGTAGTATAGATGCAGCATTTGCGCAGTAGTTGATGGATAGCAGGTCAGACATCAGCAGCGCAGAGGACGATGTTATGAAGTCAGAGTAATGCTTCAGTAGATTGCATTGTTAGAGCACATTCCTTGCTAAGAGGGAGTGTTGATTTCTAGTAGCATCGGATGTGCTCTAAGTCTCAAAATTTGTAGGGAGGCTTAGACACATGCATTCTCCAATACCCAGAAATCGTTTTGGGAAATTCCACCCGAAGATAGTTTTATTAAAATAATTAATTATTTTTAATGGGACCCTAAGTCTAAACTTAGGAAATTAAAATAATTGATGGGTATTAATCTAAACTGTGGGTGAGACTTCTAGAAGAAGGCAGAAATCAAGTCAATATGATCCTAGCCATTGACTAGGATCTAATTTGGACCGTTGATTGATCAATGACAAGATTATAAGAGGAGACTTGATGGGCACTTGGAGAACACACTAGAGGCAGATACTTAATCACACGAGTAAGATCAATTTTCTCACAGGTCGATGTTCGACAAGAGAAAATCGAATCAGAGGGAGAGTTGCAGGTGAGAAAGGGAGAGAGGGCATCAGCATCAGTCAGGTGTACAGGTAAGAAGACACAGAGCAGGGAGAGCCAGCGCAGAAGTGTGATGCAGAAAGAGGCAGTGCCAAGTAGGTTGACGTTGGGACTGGGTGAGCAGTCCGACGCTGGGCCAGCGTGAGGAAAAGTGACACAGGAAGACACAGAGGGATTCAGAGGGCTGAGGAGCACTTCTCCTACTGGACCAGAGATTTGTCAGGAAGCATCTGTAAATTTTCTCACTTCTGTTATGTTGGTTGTATATTTTACAAGAGATTTCTGCTGAATAATAATAAAGAAACCCTCATCTGCTACAACAGTTTTCCCACATTGGGTTTTTTCGGGGATGATTGTCCAAAAATAACTGTATCATTGTGGTTATTCTTGTGTTGTTATTGCATTCGCTTTCAGAATTTATTTGTGAAGACTACAATAGAATTTATATTGATATTCACCGTAAGAACACTGTGAGTAACTTATTTTTCAGTTAATAAGTAGAAGAAATAATATTATCACTGCAGTAGGATTTCTATTTTGAAATTTTCACAAATATGATAGAGGTAGAGCTCATGCTTTGCTTTTTCCCATGTGTTAATTTATAAGTCCCCACCATCTTTTGCATTTTGATTTTTTTTTCTTATGGACATTATATGATTTTTTTTTCTTATGGACATTATATGCTCTTTTTCTTCCCAAGTAGTGCCCCTTCCTAAAGCTATGGGCCATTAAGGGTGGTCCCACTAGGCTAGGATAGAGAATTAAACCCCCATTTAAGGTGAGGGAACAAGACTATGGCCCAGACGCTTCTTTCTTCCATGTCACCCCTTAACCATGTTAGAATGTTGAAATACAAACAAGTATAAACACCCAATTGCGCAATGAATAAAGTACCACTTGATCAAAAGCCAACCTTCCAACATGTGCTCTCGAGAAATGCGCAAGGAAACATATCACTGATGTAGATTGCAAAGATAGAAATGGCACATCCTATCGGCTACAAGGTGGCTCTCAGGGATTATTAGTTGTTGGCTGGAAGAGATGAATAGGAGAAAAGTTTCTCCTACAAGTCACCCACTTTTGGGTGGGTAACATGCACATGATCCCAGTCTTCCAAGTGCACAGGTATCCCGACATCCTCTTGCACAACACAAGAATATGGATTTTTATAGCTCTAAGATCATCAGCACTACGATCTCATTCATTTCTCCCTAAATCGTCGTTAATTCTTCCCTCTCTGTATCCATTTGCACTCTCTACAAGTATTTCGAAGCAATTCGAGATTGGGTGATTCAGTCATGTAATTAATTGTTGTAAGAAGAATGTACATCGATCGAGAAGGAAATGGCAGGCTTGGCTTCAGGCCCCCTAAGGTCTGTATAATAGCAAGCAAGCATTATTCAGTTATGCCGAGGATAACAAGCAAGGATGGGTGTAGCATGGGAACAAATTTGGTGATTAGAACCAAATTTTCTGCACTGAGAATCTGACCTTCATTTTGGAGTCAAGTTACATCGAGGTGTAGTCTCCCCAGGGAAAATATTGGTTCTTCTTCTCGTGATATTGAGCAGGTGGACGTGAATTCTCTCTTGGACAAGATTCTTGAAGCCATAGCAAGCTTTATGAGCACTTTCAACCAGCGAAATGAGGCAGAGGAGAACGTGCAAAAATCCTTTCAGGCACTTATAAAAACCAAATTAGAACTGATGCAAATTAAAATGTAACGGTTTCAAAGTGAAATTTGAACCAAGATGGATATTATAAATTGTAAATTGGTCGGGATGGAAGAGACGTATGCGACTGGAGTGCACTTGGCGACAGCAGAGGTCGAAGCCAACGAATGCTCAACATAGAAAAAAGGAAAGTAGGTCCCAGTTTCGAGTGATATGTTTTACTAATGAAAAATGTCGGGAAAGAGTCTCGAATGGCAGGCTAATTATTTGTTAGCTGAACCTTTTCGTTTTAATTTTACTGATGTTATCTAAATTTTGTTTGTTCCAAGGAGTCTTTCATAGAGAATATAATAGGCATCTCTTTAGTATCGTAGGAAAAAAAATGGCGCAAGAACAGGCTCCATCTGTTTTGGTCTTCTGAAGGCAAAATCATCATGGATTTAGATGAAATATGTAAGGGTTCTAGCCCGAAATCTAGATTATTTTTTTAATAAAAAATCCCTAATCATTCCTTTGAAAAAGAAATCCCAATAATTTCCGATATTTTCCCTAATATTGCCGATAATTTAAATTTTGGAACCCCGGCGTTAAATTGCCGATAACAATAAATGTAACATTGATCCAAACTATTCCTACCTAATCAGGCCTTGGATTATGTGTGAAAAATCTTTAATCCACTAAGTGTGGCCTTGGGGACAAGTCTTGAATCAAGTTGTTGTCCCCCAACCTATATTAGTTTTTCTAGTCTCTAGGAAGGTGAGATTTCTCTAGAAACTCACACGGATGGACTAGCAAATAAACTCAGCCATCCTTGGTCGTTGGAGTCCCATAGTGAGATTAGAAGAAGTCGATGGGTAGATGGAGGACACACTTGAGATCGATTACCTTGGGCAATACAACCTTCCAGAGAGCAGCAACATTCTGTCGAAGAGTTCGAGCCAGAGAGGGGATGCAGAGACAGAGAGCGGCAGAGACAACGAATCCAGAGGAAGTCTTCCAGTTACTAAGAGTCGACTACAGGATGGTCGAGTTTCCTCAATGAGGCTACACAATGCTAGCACAGAAGCTTCAGAGGCTGAGTTTGATTTGGCCAGATAGAGGATCGATTTAGTTGTTGGAGGCCGGGAGAATTTCCAAAAGAGTCAGCGAGTCATTCTCAGAGGCTGGATTGGGAAAACGACTTGATCAATTGCAATTCCAGGCAGAGCGTACAAGTGCTTGCACAAATTTGATGCAGAGGTTGGTGCAGGGGTTTCGTGGATCCCATTTAGAGCAAGTTTCGGAGCTAGATCAGTGTCGAGTGAGACAAAATTTGTCTCACTAATTTCTGTGGCCAGTTTTCCTGTAATGGATTGCCAGTTTGGGCATCCAGTTGTACTCAGAATTTTTCTCACCGTTGCTTAATAATAAAACCCTCAGCTATTGCACCAATTTTCCCACATTGTGTTTTTTCGAGAACTTTTGTCCAAAAATAACGTTGTTATATTTTTGTGTGCCAGTATTATCAATTTCCAGTTTATCTTTTGCTGTATTTATTTTGGTGAAAATTGCAGTAGAGATTTAATTGTTGTTTTTCATAGCAAAGAAACCGCTAATTAATTTACAATTAGAAGAATAATTTCCAATTGCTGCAATAGTTGAAAATTTCACATGGTATCAGCGCGAGTTTCATCAGACGGGAAGCTCAAAAGCAAAAGGAAAAAATCGTCCAAATTCAGAGGGAGTCTGGCAGATCGATTTCCAGATTTTCACAAAGGTTGGCGAGGCAGTTCGAACTGCAGGGCAGAAGGTTCAATTTTTCTAGTGTAGGTGGCAAGAAAAAATTGCAAAGCCCAGTAGCAGTTCCAGTAGGCAATAGTGAAGCCGAAAAGCAACTCTGGTAGAGAAAATCAGAATTTTCGCTGAGCAGATTCCTTGTTTGGGCGTAGAACGGTTTTGTAGCAATTTGCTAAAGCAAAATCAAAGACGAGTGGAAGGGAAGGTGAGAAAGTGGAAATTTCTCTCAGAGGGTTTCTAGTTTAGAAATCCAAATTTCCAGTTGCAGTCGGCAATAGCTGCAAGCAAATTTTCTCACTCCAGAAAGGAGTGCGAATAACAGAATTAGCAACCAAGCAAGAGAAAGAGGGAGATTTCCATTTCAAATTCAAAGATGGCCATAGCTAGGCTTAGAGATCAAGATAGGTTGGAGGAAGCTTCCAACTATGTCATTTGGAAGGCCAAGATGTCCTTCTTGTTAGATGAGCATGGCCTGAAGACCTTTGCAGAGAGAGTTGTGGCAGTACCGACAAATGCAGATCAACTGAAAGAATACAGGAAAGAAATCGCCAAGGCGGATCGGATAATCCTGGATGGTGTCCGGGACCATATAGTCTCACATATATCTAGCAAGAACACCGCCAAGGAGATGTGGTATGCTCTCACTAAGCTATATCAGAATCCTTCTGAGCAGCGGAAGATGCTCCTAAAAGAGAAGCGGAGAAACATTAGGATGTATAAGGGTGAAGGCATTGATCTCTCTCACCAAAATTCAAGAAATCTGGGATCATCTTACAGTCATTGGGGAAACGCCTCAAGATACAGAGTTTGTGTGTTTGGCCTTGTACAATGTCTCAGAGGATTGGGAAATCTTCGTCCAAGGCATTTTGGGACAAGACACTCTGCCTAAGTCGGACAACATGTGGTTGAACCTATAGTAGGGGGAGATGAGGCGATCACTAGTGAAGACCTCCATCAGCAGAAGCAGTAGTAAGGGTTCGAAAGGTGAGAAGGAGGAAGATAATGTGGCCCTTGCATCAAAGGGTCCCAGTCAAGGACAAGGTACACAGGGGAAGGGGTAGTGACAGTAAGTCGGGAGGAAGTCTTCCAATTCCGGAGACTCAGATACAAGAGGGTCGAGTTTCCTCAATGAGGTTGCGCAGTGCTAGCACAGAAGCTTCAGAGACCAAGTTCTGTTTGGCCAAACAGAGGGTCGACTTAGTTGCTAGAGGCCGAAAAAATTTCCGGAAGAGGCTAGTGAGTCATTCTCAAAGTTTGGATTAGGCAGACGGCTCGATCAGTTGCAGACTTGCAGTTCCAAGTAGAGCGTACAAGTGCCTGGGAAGATTTGATGCAGAGGTTGGCGCACGAGTTTCGTGGAGCCCATTTATAGCCAGTTTCGAAGCTGGATCAATCCCAGGTGCGACAAAATTTCTCTCACTAATTTATGTGGTCAGTTTTCCTATAGTGAATTGCCAATTTGGGCATCCATTTGTACTCGGAATTTTTCTCACCATTGCTTAATAATAAAACCCTCGGTTGGTGCACCAGTTTTCGTACATTGGATTTTTCTGGGGACTTTTGTCCAAAAACAACAATGTTATAGTTTTGTGTGCACCAGTATTTTCTTAGTTTCCAATTTATCTTTCGCCGTATTTATTTTGGTGAAAATTGCAGTAGAGAATTATTCATTGTTTGCCATAGCAAATAAACTGCTAATTAATTTACAGTTAGAAGAATAATTTCCAATTGCTGCAATAGTTGAAAATTTCACAATCTCAACTCCTTTGTCTTATCTAACTCCTAGCGAAGCCAAGGGGGGTAGACTCTAAGAAAATAAGCTAAGGCTAAGATAAGCTATTAGCAATGTTAAATGAATTATTCTAGGAGTTTTATTAAATTACCAAGAGCATGAAATTAACAACATGTAACTCACAAGCCTATAAATAAACCATTCAAGAGCAAATAATATGAAAAGACAATAAGATCAGTGCCAAAAAAGTAAATGCTTGCTTGGAAAGTAATCAGGAAAATGATAACCGTGGCCCAAAAAATGTTGTCACGGAAGGTTTTCAATTATGCTCTTGGTTAATTTTATTAAGTTAAGTTTTCACATGGATTATTAGTGAGTGCAATGAAAGGATGGATACGTGATTTGTGTCATTGCAGGAAAAATAAATCTACTCTAATGTTTGTTTCCTCTTTCACCCTTATCCTTTGAATGAGATCGAGAAGGTTACTTAGAGATCCAATAGGAAGAAACTTAGCTTCAAGGCATTCCCCTAATTTTGTAAGTCAACAAACCTTTCCTAGACTCAAGATGAATGGTTAGAAGGTTTTCCCAATTAAGACTATTCAACCAACACAACCACTCTTTGAATCGTGCCAAGGATCAAGCTTTCCCTTGCAAGGGCCGAGAGCACAATAGGAGCCGGTGGGAAAGATTCGTTACTTATTGTAGAAAAGAAATCTAATCTATAAAAAAATGAAATATAATCTACTAAATGAAATAAATCTAATCTACCCCACGACAGGTGACGACTCTCACTCCTCCACATGATGATCATGCAACGCCCCCTTTTGTTGAGCCACCTGGATAGACATGCGGCCCTGTACAGCATCAAGTACAGGTGGTTAAATTTTCACCTGCAACGAACTATCTCATCCTTTGTGGTTATGTATGCCCCTCTGCAAATCATAATGGTTGGCAATTATACAATCAAATTTGCCCATCACAACATACTTAATCATTTTATTAATCAGCTCTGTAGCTCGACTATCGCCATGCCTAGTCTCTCTGCCACCTTCGGTCTGCGTCTAGCTATGAGCCATGCCACTCTTCTCCTCGATATTCATGCACTCCCTAGTTGACTCCACTTGGAAGTTTGTTGACTCTCGAGGCATCAGCGAATGGCTATTGCCTTTCATTTGGTGCAAAGCTCCTTAATTTCGATAGAATTCTCTGAGTTCATCTAGGGATAAAACCGCCTTGCATATCCAATCCTCCAATTTCGTCTAACCATCAAATGCTCATGCTTAATTACCATATGCAGGCTCTCTTGAGAGCCCAGGTTTCTTGGGCGACCGAGCATGTCTTCTAGGTCTTTAATGTCCGGCATCATAAGACTTCACACTCTGCAGAAGCACCTCAGTAATTCAACAGAATACTCAGGTAGCTCAAATTCCCGATACTCATTTACTCAATTACCTTCAAGTCAGGGATTCGAAGCAAGTATGGCCCACAATGGTGATTATCTGGTCTATGAGGCTCCTCTTCAGTGCACCAGTGGCTTTACCACTCGTCGATGCTCAGGGTGGCATCATCAATTGGCCTCACTTCCACTCGAACCTGCACCAAGGAAGACAGTACTTCATGCAAAGGTTGCAATTGGGAGGGAAGTGTCTCACTGGGCACTCAATAGATTGGGTGCTCAGCTCACAGAGTTCTCGGTCGCTCACACAATTCTGGAGTCACCGCAAGTTGATAGAGCACATGGAGAAATGCTAACAAGGGAACCTAGGTTCGAGTTTGAACAGTCGCCACGCTACTCATTAGGCAAAGTTCATGACTAGGCTCCACGTCATAAGCACCAGACACTTTGTTCTTCTAGGTTGTTCGGAACATGTCCATTCTCAATCGGCCTGAGTCATATTACCTTTCTAATTCCAAGTTTGAATGACACTGTCGAATGATTTTTGTAATGCCTACCCTTCTAATTTTTGTTCAAAGCCAGGCTAGTACACTTGCAGGCAAACCTATTTTTGTACTAGTATTTTATAACTCAGTCTACTACGCAGATGAGAAGCAACCGCAGTAATCTCAAGGTTTTATAGTTGTGTTATTGGTCTGGTATTCCCTCAGGAAGACCAATAACACTTAGTCAATGCTCATGTAATCATTCTCTTAAGCAATAGAAGATGAACCTTTACACAAAAAAAGAAATAAATTTAATCTAAGATGTTTTGTGGTGCATGGCTTGATTTTAATCCAAATGAGGCACACCACGAAAATCAAGCCAAAAACACACAAGACCTATGCTAGGTAGGGGGAATCGGATGCCTAGGGGACTCCCCTAGCTCCCTCAAAATTACAATGGTTGTTATTATGTTGGGTATCCCTTGTGAATAAAGGGAAATAATGGCTCTTGATCTTCTTTTACAAAGAGGATGGTTATGGGTTTTTTTCGAGTTCCTTGGATGGTCCAAATTGGCAAAAATCCAGCAGCACTTCCCCATGTATGTTAGCGAACCTGCAAAAAAAAGCAAATAAAAATGGTGAAAGATGCCCCAAAACACTGTGGGAACACCTGCAATGTTAGTAGAAAAAATGTGGAAAATTCCAAGTGAAAATATTGAAGGAAAGGCAAATTTCTACTCTAAAACAACTAAGAAAATCCAAAGAAAGACAACCTTTACTAGCTAATTTTTATTGCTGCTAGGACAGCAGCAAATTAACACTTTAAATTGCTAGATATGACAATGAAATTTCATAAAATAAAAGAAGGAACTTTATGAGACTTTTTAGAATTTGTAAGCAAGAAGAGAGGGAGAGAAATTAAGGGGAATCTTCAAGCAAATGGAAACTAGAATTCACGCTTCATGGGAATATAGCTCTTTATGTGTTAAAGGCAATGGATACTCTATCCAAAGAGGATCTAATCCTTCAATCTTGAGGCACCTGCAACTTCTTAAAAAAACTTGCCAAGAAAGTAATTAAAATAGGTGAAATCTTGCATATGAAATTTATAAAAAACATGTTAATCAAACTAGAAGAAAATGTAATTTTTAATTACAAATGCAAGACAACAAGTAGATAAACAAATAGCCAAGTTTGTTTATCTTCTCCTATGGGCAGCAATACCCTGGAAATACCCCTTTAAAGGCCTACAGTAACAAGAAATTCAGGACAGCATATAAAAAATATTACCTCATATGAGAATCAATCAACAACACAAGACAAGTGCACCATGTGGCCTCCAAAGCCTTTCTTTTATTCCAAAATGATAGAGCAATTAAAAAGCACAATAGCAATCTCTTCCCCAATCGTCCCAACTCTCCAAACAATGCAAGATGGCTGCCATTTATAGATGCCAGAATGAGGGGCAGCCTCCTCGGGATTTGCACTATGAGGAAGAGAGAGCTGCCAAACATGTGAGGGATGGCTGCCACATATGTGAGAAATGGTTGCCACAACTCCCTCTCAGTGCCACTAAACTAATACTCTTTCATGCCACGTGTTAGGGGAGGTGAGATTCTCCCCTGGGATCTGCACTAGCCTCCTTGGGAATTGCATCCCTCTCCTTGGGATCTGCGACCCCCTTGTTGGGATCTCCTCCCAATGCCAAGTGTGTTGTGAACCCAAGCACTCATCAACTCATCTCAAGTGGTTGAGAGCATTAGCCTGACTAGAGACAAAGAAAAACATGTTCCTGACATGTTTTTTTTTTTTATTTAATATCCTGAATTTTGTCTTTTTCCTCACATTTTTTGAGTAAAATTGATTTTTTATAAAGAAAAAAAATCAAAATTTTCACCCAAAAGGGGGTACTAAGGTAATATTGGTACTCTGACGATGAAAAATGAGTACCTACATGCCATATAAAAACTCCTAGTAACACTTTTTTATTTGTTACATAAAATTTATTTAAAAATTTCTGTTCTACAAGAATTTTTTAATTATTAAAAAATCTTATAAAAACCTAATGCAATTTCATGAGACTCAATATAATGCCTAGCATGGTAATATACACTGACCCTCGACTTGAATAACACCTTTAGGGCCTCGTTATGAAGACACACTCCAGCTTTGGAGGATGTGAGTGAAAAACACAATTAATTAAGAAAAAAATAATTAATTAAGTGGAAAAAAAAAACACTCTGGAGCAACTTACTAAATAACCAAGTCCTAAGAGACTAAGCCTTTTATATAAGTTCATCATGCTAGTAACATTTTTTACAATTCCCCCATGGGGTACGGAAATTGCATACAGAAAGAAAAGAGAAGTTGAAGGGACGAAATTGCCCTACAGTACTTCTGGACTTGAAACATCGACCGGTGCCTTGTCCAACTTTGATGGTTCTTTTCCCTTCTCTGCTAGGTACATGATACATCTAGCAGGTTACACAAACTATAAGTCGGAATATCATATAACACTGCCTATAATACACATGCTAGATATCCAACATATGCATTGCACTGACATAAAACCCTGGCTGTATGTCACATGTGACAAAATCCTGTGTAAACAAAACTATTGATATATTTTATATGCAATATATTCCCAATTTATTATTGATTTGATATCTTCCTATCCAAATCAACACATTGGGAAGTCCAAGTTTATCTTACTAACCCAATACTACCTGGTCCCTAATGTTAGCTTTTACCTGTTGCATCAGTCAGTGTTCTCTCCTACAGAGGTACGGCAGTCTTCTTCAACAGCAGAGACACACCACCAACAGCAGCAGCACTTAGGATTCCTGTGCAGGGTACTTATGCTGTCATAATTATTAATGAGAGCACAGCTAAGGAGAATGAGGACAAAGGACTAGGACTACGTTGTCTGGGTTACTGTGCCACAGTTCTGTAGAGAGATTGAGAGGGTGCATGCATGTTAAAGCAGCAGTAGGTTGTCCACAGTACTGCACTGCAGTTATGTAGAGACGGATTGAGAGTGAACATCCATGCCTCCAGCACACATGTGACAGACTCATCCACTTCCAATTTTATATGTAATGACCCGCCTACAATTATAAACATAATGTGAATAATAGCATACATACAAGACATCCATATGATAGCTACATATGCATGAACCACATGTATTGCTCTACTATACTTACTGGCTAATATTGAAGAAGTTTAAGTTCAGGTGGATGAATCGATTATCGAAATAAATTCCTAAACTCACCAGAATATAATAAATATACCAAGTGGGGCATTGATATGTGTACCACCTTCATATAACTATATATATGACTAATCTCTTAAATCAAATATATATATATAATGAAGATATAATTAAAATTAATTTAATTATAATTAATTAAAGTAATAAAAGAATTTAATTATAATGTAAATAAACTAATTTATTTAAATACTATGAATAAAACAACTTTAGAAACTAAAACTTAATAAGATACTAATAAGATCTAAAAGTAAATAAACTATTTCAAATGATTCATTTAAATTAAGAACCACCTCCATCCAAAAGAAAGAAGGGCCGAGAAGGTAGTAGGAGGATGACAGCGAAGAGAAATAGGAAGCAGTGGAGGAAGGAGACAGACAGCAATAAGGTTGGGAGACGGTGGAATTAAGCCATTACAAGGAGAAGGAATTACAGAGAGGAGAAATTACAAAGACGAGGAAATTCCATCGAAGGAAGTCTGAGCTCAATTGTTCTTGAAATTTTGGGAACGGGGGCTAGAGTACCTCAAATTTGAAGTACTTTGGGGCTGGCTACTGAAGTTGTGCTCAGTTTGGCAGGGAGGTTTTGGTCGATTTGGTAACGAGAGCGAGAGCGAGAACCGCGACAAAGCAGAGACATCTTCAACCACAGAACCCCAGGTCGATACTCAATAGTAAAATTGGTAAATTCAGTACATATATTGCAAAGCAGTATCTTCTGAAAATTGTATTAACTATACCCTGTTAAATCCCCAATTTAGGGTTTCACCAACTGCTTTTAGAACTTTAATATCATTCAAAACTGTCAATTGTGAACTTTGGGTCTTGCATTATAACTGCTCTTCCAATTAGCATTCTAGTTTCTGAAGGTATTTTGTTCTCTTTTTTTTGAGCTTGATTTTCAATTTAGAAGTAGGCTATTTTTATCTTCAGTGAGTTTTTGGTCTTGTTGTCGCACAAATTGTCACAACAACGCTCAGACCGAGGCTGTCACCCTGATCTCCGATCTCTCCGTTTAAGCCATCTCCTGAGGCTAAGGGGGGTACACCCTATGGGAAGAATGAAGACCAACTGTGGATCAGTTGGGTTGGGAGACACAGCAAGGCAATTTAGCACTTGATTGATTTAGAAACTAATGTACCAGTGCCTTATGGAGTTAATGATTAAATGATTATTTATTAGATGTTGCAGTAATATGAACTTTGCAAAACAATCACTTATCATCAAATAACCCAAGAAATGCAAGATATCCGATAAACGCACAATGCCTTAACAATGTTCCAGCAATTAAACTTCGAGAAAAATCAAATGCTTTAAGTGATCATAAAATTTAAATGTTGACTAGCTACAACTTTCATATAGCCAACTTTAAATAAACATTAAGTGCATTTAGCTATAGAGAAATGGAACATAAATACCACAAGAGACTCCAAAAATGAATTTTCAATTTTTTAGTTAAGCTTTTTCAAAATATTTCTAATTTTTATAGATTTTTTATAAAAAAATTAAGTCTAAAAATAAAGCGAAACTAAAATTCTAATAAAACTAAAATCTAAACTAAACTAAATTTAAATCTAAAACTAAATAAAAGAAAACTAAAACAAAACGAATTCTTTATGCCCTTTATTATTTTTTTAATTTTCAAATGATTATTTAACAAAACTAAATTTATAAACCTAAAAAATTAAAATCTATCGAAAACCTTAGACTAAATCCTAAACTAAATGAAATAAAAAATAAAACTAACAAAAATGAAATTCTATGAAAACTAAATCCTAAATAAAAATAGAAATAAAACAAATGAGGAGGAAACTCAAATCTAACCCTTTTTATTATATCTTTTTTATTTAAAAGAAGTCGAACTATAATGAAATCTAACCAAATTAAAATAAACATCAAACCTAAAATCTAAACTTCAAAAAATTCTAACTTACCTTTCTAAACTAAAACAAACATAAAACAACAAACCGAAGTAAATCTAAACTACTACCATACGTGAACTCAAATTAAAAAAAAATTAACCCTAATGGTAAACATAAACAAATGAAACATCAAAAAAAAATTAGAAAATGTTGATTTCTTAGTGTTTCAGGTTAGACGACGGTAGAAGAAATCGACAGGCAGGAAGTTGGGGCTCAACGGACAGGCAAGAAGGTTTTCGAAAAGCCTTTTGGATGTAGGTCTGCGTGAGAGCTCAATGGCGGCACCGTTTGGAGATGGTTGCGCGGAGGAGAGGAAGATGCTTGGACGCCCAGGGGAGAAGGCAACGTAAAATAAAATTAAAAATTAAAAAATTAAAAATAAAAAAAAAATAATAAAATAAAAATAAAAATAAAAATAAAAAAGATTTTCCTTGCAGATTACAGCGTGGGAAGGAGAATGCATGTATGGAGGTGGATTTGACTGTGGTTTTGCAGGTTCAAGAGTTTATTGCGGATAGGATGAAGGGTGAACAGAGAAATGAGCGCAATAAGCAGGCCATGGGGAGAGCTGGAGCTGCGTGGGGAAAATAGCTGAGCGTGGGAAGCTCCAGTGTGAGGATGGCCAGTGGATAAGAGATAATGGATGCCACGAATAATAAAAAGAATAAATCGAATGCTTGTTTGTTTTGCAGGCTTGTGCATGAGAACTTAATTGCAGCAGCGTAGAGGTAAGGAGAGCCAAAATCGCGTGGAGCTGAATTGTTGCGGAACTAGAACAAAAAAAAGAAGGGGTTGCGTGTGGAGATGCTGCAGAAGGGGCTGTGTGTGGAGATGCCGCAGATAGGGAGACAGCATAAACAAAAAAAAAAAAATGAAATTTTCTATCAGAAAATGAAAAATTTCCTTGAGCGGCAGAGAAACTGAAATCTTTAAACCCTTCTTGCTTCAAATTGCTTGATTGAAAATCCTAAAAAAATTTCAAAGTCTGTACCTGCAACCTACAAAAACCGAACAACCAGAAATAGAATGTGCAAGGAAAAACCCTAACAAATACCAACTAAATAATTACAATATTTACAAACTGAAGACTCTAGATAGCCAGATTTATCATTATACCGCAGAAATATTTTCAAAATTTAAATTTAATGTGAGATGCTTAAGAAAAGCCCTTCATGCATTCATAAAGAAAAATTTCAAATGATAAGCCCGGGATCAAAACTGGCTGGGCTCTTTCAGAAAACGCAATCCGGGAGTTGGCTGGTTCCGCCGAGAACTTCCCCAAATGCCCGATAATCTAAAAAAGGGATTTTTTGCACAGCTTAAAATCAACCATTAACATAGAGGGATAAAACAATAGTGAAATCCAGATCAAATGGAAATACCTGCCATTATATTTCAGAATCTAAACTATCATTCAAACCCCAGAGATCAGACAAGATACCTGTGCCTAGATTAATCTTCATCAAGCTATTATCAATGGCTGAAAATAAAATTATGCAGAAAAATAAAACATCTTACAACATTTCCAAAAGAGTAACACCAGCAAGATTTTCAACCCCAAAGTCTTTCTTTATTGCACAAAAGATAACTACAAGAGAGCTTTCTTTAGCACAAGACTCACAAATCGAATATTCTCAAATGATCCTTAACACCCTATTTAAAGAAAAATTCCCCAACAGCTAGTTCGAGTGATCCATGTCAAAATGATCTCGACCGTTAATGAGGATCAAAATCTCTTTTAATCTCATCCGTCGAATTTTTTAAATGCATTATAATATATTAAAAATTTAAATTTTGCATTTATTTACT
>APFE031336078.1:0-32750 GCA_000404065.3 Pinus taeda
GAAGGAGAAAAGGAACTTGTTGTTTCATATTAGATCTTATTTTATTTAATTGCTTAGATGTTTGATGTTTGAGGATTTGATTGATGAATGAGTTTTCAATTAGAGTCTTATCAACATATGAGAGGACAACAAGATTCTAAGTTAGGCTCTCTCTACTTGATTTGTATGATAATTGGAATTCATCTTTTTGCTTTTATGTTTCAAGTTATTTAATTTAGTTTACGCTTATGGATGAATCTTAGTTTAGTTTGGATTAGTACATGAGAGGACAATCAAGAGACTAAGTTAGTCTTTCTCTCATTGAATTTGAACAACAACTAAAGTTCATTCCCTTGTTTGCATTTCAAGTTTTTAGTCTTATGGTTTCTCTATGATACTGTAGGGAAGGACAACCAGGATCTCCTTAGTTAGGAGCCTCTTCCCTTGCATATTGTATTGAATCGTAAATAATTTCATGAGACATAGAATTAGTCGCCTACTCCTGCACATATAGTTCTGGCATCATCAAAAGCTTACGAGTTTCCCTGGTCGATAATTTAATGCAGCAATTTAAGCCCACTAAATTGCCCAACATTTTGGCGCCGTTGCCAGGGATGGTGCTAAGGGATTAGGCATTAGAAATTTAATTCAGTTCTAGTAGTTTTCTTTAGATAAAATAACTTGTGAGACCTCGTGACAGCAGGATCTTCACAAAGGAGTTTAAGTTTGAGTTTTCTGATGATTTAGTGTTTAGCTAGTTTTTAATTTTCGTCCTTTCAAACAAAACCCCCCTGCATAAATAAAAACGAATCAAGCGATTAGTATGCTCTCTTCCTGCGCTTCGTGCGATCAGGAAGATCAGAAAATCTATTGATTTCATTCAAATAAAAATACTCTTGCTGGAGAACTAATGTGCAGCATGACAATAAAGAATTTTGTGAAAAAAAAAACATCTTTTAGATTCATATTTAGTTTTTTTTAATTTTTGATTTTAACCAATAAAAAACTTAGTTTTTAATTTTAGATTAAAAAAAAAAAAAAAAAAAAAAAAAAAAAAAAAAAAAACATGATTTGTTTTTCTTTTTAAAAAACACACTCATTTTTAGTTTTCTTTTCTTTTTCTTTTTCTTTTATTAATATAATATTATAAAACATTAACATTTTTTGTTTTTTTTATAAGAAAAAAAAAAAAATATATATTAGTATTATTATATATTTATATATATATATATAATATATATCTTTTAATGAAATTTAGTTTTTGTAAAAAAAAAATTTGCAAAACAGGCGTTATTCAAATATTGAATCTGATATATTCTTATGATCCTATTCTTTGTCACATTGTTGTTGTCCCGATGATCGAATCCTCAGCTGGGAACATACACGTAAAGGCTCTCTGAATTGGCCGATTCGATACAATGACTTCTGCCGTGATCATGAACCTCCTATTGGTTTTATTAAAAGCAGATATTCGTGGACTATTTGGCAGTGTTTTCTTGTGATTTTGGACCAGAGTTTACTGTATTTGACGTGAATGGTGAGGAACCACACACAGGTATCATTGCGTCTGTTAGAAATGATAATCCTGCTCTTGTTTCATGTGTGGATGATGAGAGGCTTGAATTCCAGGATGGGGATTTAGTTGTTTTTTTTGAAGTACATGGTATGACTCAGTTGAATGATGGGAAGCCAAGAAAGGTAAAGAATACAAGACCATATTCTTTCCTTTTAGAGGAGGACACGACCAACTTTGGAGCCTATGAGAAGGGTGGTATTGTCACCCAAGTATCTTTGTATTTTCGGTTTCAGATTTTATACGAACTTCTTCTTGAAGGATAACACGATTTACCTGTCGGAGGCTAATGAATAAGACAGAGATTTGTGTGATGAGTTCTCGAAGCTCCGCTCGTCCTTTGGGTTCCCTTTTTCCTTCCTTTTTGAGGAAGAGTAGTCTCACTAGAATCTCCTCGATGGAAATTCTTGTTTCCTCCAGCAAATCGTATGCCATCTTCGCCATTTCGATGACCCGATACATAACTTGTGAGACCATGTTATCCCTTCAGTTGTGCCGCGGGTCTCAGTGCCAAGCTCCATGAGTTTTCAGAACTCCAGCAATAAGAAGCCGAGTTACATATAAGGAGAGGAGCCTCCCGAACCTGATATTGAGGAAGAGGTAGCTACAGAGGAAGATGAACACGAAGAAGTTCTCGTTGATACGCTTGGAGGGGCCGATAAAGAACCTGCAGAACAGGAACAGCCGATCACTAAACCCCGGAAAACCTCGAAGTTCATGACCAAATATGAGCGTGCTAGAATACTAGGCACCCGAGCATTGCAGATCAGCATGAATGCGCCTGTCATGGTTGAACTTGAAGGTGAGACTGATCCACTGGAGATTGCAATGAAAAAAACTCAGAGAGAGGAAGATTCCTTTTATGATTCGCCGATATTTTCCTGATGCAAGTTACGAAGATTGGGGTGTCGACGAGCTTATTGTTGAAGATTCATGGAGAAGATCGCGCCAATTTAGGATTCAGTTCACAAAATTTGGGATAGATCGTGGAGAATGTGCCTGGCTTCAATTCTACTTGACTGGAGCCTTCATGATCTGCCTTGCATGGCGGACTAGCGTGGAAACTTGTTAACGATGGCCTTATCTCCGTGGCGCGGACTAGCTGAGTTAGCGCGTTGACTTGGTGCGTGGCACTGCCAATCTATAATGGATCCCCTGCATGCCGCTAGAACCTTCGCGCTGGATGGATGTTTGAATGGTGTGTTGACTGCATATCGTGGTAAGATCCCATTTCATGCTGCAATATTGTATGCGTGGAGGCGTGGTTTAATGAAGGCGCAATGCGCCTTCCATGTGTGGCAAAGGGAAGGGAGTGGAGCCGCTAATTATGGCTGGTTCCTCCCCTTTTTAATGCCTTACCATACTCAGTTTGCCATGCGTGACGTTGAACACTTAAAGCAAAGGAAAATCTTGTAAGCATTCGCAATGTTCTATCTCGCAATAATTTGGAATGTGACGGCATTGATGCAATTTGCATTAAGGATCAAGCTCTTACGAATAAAGGTGCAGAGAAAATTGTTGGTTGGTCTTTGAGCCACCATCTCATGAATAATTGTGAACCATGTGCCAGAGATGGAAAGCTCGTCATCACTAGTGAAAGTGTTCGTTATGGGCCGAGCATATTACGTTTTGCTGGTCTTTTCTACTCATCCCTGTGCAGCCTCCGTCTTCCGCTGGTGGCCCAAAAAGCGCTGGGCTGTCTGGAAAGGTCATCGGTGCCATCGTTGATGTCCGCCTTCCAATAGGGTTGCCGCCGATCCTCACAGCGCTGGTTCGACCCATGTGGCATCTTGGTAGAGTTTTTACTTGTGAAGGATTACAAGGTGCACAAGTCGTACATGCATTTCTCGAATTTCTTGATGAAGCCCCTGAAAATGTGAAGATTACCCAAGTTGCTTGTGGAGAGCAATACCCGCTCTGTCATTCCCTCTTCCTTTAGCAATGAGAAGGTGCCAAAGACGACGCTTTCTTTGTGATATATATCGAGTCAGGAGTATCATGTGTCTTTCCCAAAATCAGTGTACTCATCACAGAAGACCCTCGAAGCGGAAGGAAGCAAAGATGCAGGGCACACACCTATTGCTAGAGGAGCCTATCAGGATGATCTCCGTATTGGAGCTATCCAAGACTAGTTTCTTTCTTGCAATGACCAAGATAGTTGGAACTTTTGGCACCAAATCACGTTCTGCAGAAGTGATCGAGGGGTGCCTCAAGGCTGGATTGTCTGTTGCTCGTTTTGATTTCTCTTGGGGAAATAACGAATATCATCAAGAAACTCTTGAAAATCTCAAAAAGGTTGTGAAGAACACTAAGAAGCTCTGTGCTGTCATGCTGGATACACTGGGTCTGGAGTTGCAGGTTTTCAATAAGAATGGGACACCTTTTCTTGCAGATCCACAGACTTATTCTGATTTTCAAGTCCTGAAGGTGCAGGGAAATCGTCCTTTGGAACTGCATCACTGACATTGAGATCATCAACAGAACCAAATAAAAGTAGCAATCTGGCAAAATCCGAGGATATGGCACGTCAGCAGAAAAAAATCATTTCACCACTGCGCCATAAATATGTTTTGTATTTATTTTTAATTGTTTTATATTTGTTTTGTATTAATTTTTAATTTTATTTGTTATATATTTATGTATGTTTTCGATAAAATATATAAATATAAAATCTTTTTGTATATTTGTATTTTTATTTGTTTTGATTTTATTTGTTTTTTTTTTTTTTTCCACATTTAATTTGTTTTTTTTATACATATTAGTCATAATTTGTTTTTGTATATATTTCAATTTTATTTTTATTTTAATTTAAAAAAAAAACTAATCATTTTTGTTTTTTCGATACGTAAATAAAAAAAACAAAAACATAAAAAAAAAACAAAACAAAACATGGATTTTCTTAATTGAAAAAATAAAAATACTAACAAATTAGGTGTTTATTTTTAGGTTTTCCTAAATAAAATTGTGTTGATTTTACAACCGTAAAAGAAAATTCAACTTAAATAATAAATTAAAAAATTTAATTTATTGTTAAAAGTAAAATCAACATATATAAAAAAAAAACACATACTTTTCACAAAATTCACATAGGTTTGAAAATAAAGAATGGAACATTTGGAAGCATAATTTGAAAGAACATTTGGTGGATTATTTAAATGCTGACAAACTTGTTTAGTTGGCAAATCGATATTGTTGTATGCTTTTATAACGCACTAATCTGCAGGACACAACAAATCCATGCACAGAAGTCAGCTGACACAAACAGGGAGTATTACTCTTCAAGGTTATTTTCACAAATGGATTGATATTAATGTCATGATTAAGTCAATTTTAACACTTTGTTTGTCCTTAATTTGTTTTATTTGGTACGAAATTTTTGCGTAAGAATCATGAAGAAACTGGCCATTTCTTCTAGAACACACTTATGTTTTCTTTGTACCAAGTTTTTTACAGGTTACAGGATAATCAAGTGATCATAAGAAGATTACATTGTGACGACAATTGGTCTTCCAAAGACTAAAGTCATGAAAAATTCTCAAGACAAATCCAACTTTACAACCACTCCTTTGCAACTCCCTTTTTGCAAAACATTTTCCACCAATTATCAATCCATAAAGCATACCATTTCCATATCCATTTTTCACAGCAAGAGTTCTTATTCATACGTCATGCATTTCCTTATTGTCATTTTCCATGTCATTACCATTCCCCTTCATTTCCGCAATAAAACCCTGCTTGAGTCAAAGTCCTAGAGTCAAAGTGTCATTGAAAAACACCTAGAGGCTTGCATGCCTTAATGGCAAGTACTCTTGCCAATGAACAATGGGAGTACATTAATATCCCTTGTTCGTTGGATCTTGTAGGTGACTCGACCACAACAAATTTATTCGTACCTACAAAGATGTGTTAGGCATCCTGACTCCCATTGGAATCAATGGTGGGAGCTCTTGTGTTGGCTAGGGGCATCCATTAACGGCCACTAAGCCAACAACTTCTTGCTATGTTCGACATCGACACATTTAATCACATAGTAAGATTTGTGCCATCGAGCGTTGAAGACTTGAAGACCCATATTTTGCAGCAGATGAAGCCAATTTCCATTCATTGTATACATTGTATTCTACTTGAGGACAAGTCAATAAATAAGGCTGGGAGGAAAATGTAACTTATATATTTTGTATACCTTCCAAGCCTTATAGATTTTCAGCCATATACAGCAGACTCATCATATTCATCATCCAGCAGCAGATACAATTTTCAGCCATGTTCAGCAGACTCCTCGGATTCATCATCTAGTGGCAGAGGATCCAGCAGCCGATACGACAACACGGACCCATCTTTCATCCACAACTTGAAGAAGAAGCTTCAGATCAGAATTGTGGCAGCTGAACATGCATGATTCATCCACTTCCTTAGGTAAGTAAGGTATGATGTTTTCTAACCTTTAATCTTCAAATTCTTTTTAGATGCTAAAAGGATGATATTTGGAAAATATTCCACTATTTCACTATTTCCTTTCTCATTTAAAATTGCAAAAAAACCATTAGTTGGGGAGGGGGGAATTTCACACTTCATTCTTTTTTTCCTCATTCATATTACATCTTAACCCACATAGTCTTCTCACAATAAAAACTACTACAAAATGATGAGCATATGATTGATCTCAACAAAGTAAATAATGATTGTAAACACAAGAACCAATCATTAAAAATAGATCTCAACAAAGTAAATAATGATTGTAAACACAAGAACCAATCATTAAAAAGAGATCAAAGTAAATAATGATTGTAACACAAGAACCAATCATTAAGAAGAGATCAAAGTAAATAATGATTGTAACACAAGAACCAATCATTAAAATATGTCAATGCTTTGCAAACAAATAAAAGTTATCCAAAGATGTGCAAAGTTAAAAGGAAGTCCATGATTGAAAGATGTTTGTTACACAAGAACCAAACATCTTGTAAAAGGAAGCTCATTTAAGAATCGAATCAAATAAGTCATTGTAGTAGCTTGCATGAGGACATGCAAGAACTTCAGTTGGGGAGTATGTTGGGCTCCAAAAATGGCACTCATTACCATACATTTTTCACCTATGCTTCCATTATTTCGCTCACTATTCATCACCTTGTCACTCCATTTTTCCTGCTATTCACCATTAATGGGTCTCATTCATATTTTCCAAATATTGTTTATTTTTAAGCATTTTTGAGAGAAATTCTTGATTAAATATTAGAAAATAATATATTTTACTTTATATATGGAAAGTGGGTTGTTTTGGTGACATGTGTAGGTTGCAAGAAAGCTTCCAAGACACCTTTATGTGGCCTTGAATGATCAAATTCGAATTTGATAAGATAAACCTCATGGAAAAGATCATGGAGAAGATCATGGACCTCATGGAGGAAATCATGGAGGATAGGGTTATGTGTCTAGATGGTTGAGAAATGTATGGAACTAAAGGAGAGATTAATGGATCATCATTATGAGTTTGTTATCTCCTCTCATTGTATAAATAGGAGTACCTCCTCCATTCCAAAAGGAGGACTCTTAGAGCATTGTATCCAATTGATGATGGAATAAAGCTTCATTTGACATATATTTTCATTATGTAGTTTTAGAAATAGTTTTCCATTATGTAGTTTTAGATATAAGTTATCTTAATGTAGTATATGGAATGGCTTGTTACTTTGTTCTTAGGAGAATTGAGCTCACTCTAGAAGGAGCAAAGGAACTTGTTGTTTCATATTAGATCTTATTTTATTTAATTGCTTAGATGTTTGATGTTTGAGGATTTGATTGATGAATGAGTTTTCAATTAGAGTCTTATCAACATATGAGAGGACAACAAGATTCTAAGTTAGGCTCTCTCTCTCTACTTGATTTGTATGATAATTGGAATTCATCTTTTTGCTTTTATGTTTCAAGTTATTTAATTTAGTTTACGCTTATGGATGAATCTTAGTTTAGTTTGGATTAGTACATGAGAGGACAATCAAGAGACTAAGTTAGTCTTTCTCTCATTGAATCTGAACAACAACTAAAGTTCATTCCCTTGTTTGCATTTCAAGTTTTTAGTCTTATGGTTTCTCTATGATACTGTAGGGAAGGACAACCAGGATCTCCTTAGTTAGGAGCCTCTTCCCTTGCATATTGTATTGAATCGTAAATAATTTCATGAGACATAGAATTAGTTGCCTACTCCTACACATATAGTGTTGGCATCATCAAAAGCTTACGAGTTTCCCTGGTCGATAATTTAATGCAGCAATTTAAGCCCACTAAATTGCCCAACACAAACCATTCCAACTTTCTGGTAATGAGCACAAGAATAACAAAGCTCTAACTTCATCATCAAAGTTTACCCCTACATAACATAACTAACTTGTAACAGTATTAAAATCATTTAAAGGGTTTGCAATAGATCCACCTTCCGTTTCATAGTTTCTCCAACGCCTTAATCAAACCCTTTATCATTGTTTCCATCGAAATGTTGAAGGTGACCGACGCTGCGAGGTACAACCATACTGTTCCGAGTGCCTTTCTATCGAGAAGGTTCCATTCTTCATCTGTCATACCCGTCGGCATCTTTGGTTTTCCGCCCAATGGTAGGTATAGATCTTTTTGATACAGATAATCTTCCATCTGAATCTTCCATAGCGAGAAGTTTTCGATGTTAAATTTCTCGACCCTAAACTTACCATCTTCCGCCATTTCTCCCACTTGAACGAGGAACCCTTCTTTCCTACGAATTTATCAGCTAAATAGACCTTCGACTATGATACCAGTTTTTAGAAAATTATATATTACGGAGCAATGAAACACATAAAATATTGCAGAAATATAAACACAGAAAATGCATAAAACAAGAGAGACACAGATATACGTGGTTCACCCAGTTTGGGCTACGTTCACTCCGAATAGCCAGTCCTTCCTTTTTATTATCCCACAAAATGAAGAGACACAACCTATAGCAGATCCGCTGTAATATCCTCTATTTTCTCTCACAGTCTTACCTCTCTGCTTCTCGCTCGGAGAATACACATATATTACACAGAATCAATACAATTCCCTCATACAAAGAGAGGGGTTGCTTTCTAAGGACAAAAACCCTAAACTAAACATAAGTTCTACCGTCAGATCACCCGCCTAGTGAATGACCTAGATTGACTAGAAACTATTATACTTTTACAAGGCAATTTTACATCTGTTTTTAGCTTCAGGGGCGCTACCCCCGAGCCCCCACTGGGGGATCGCTGGTCCCCGAACCCCCCAACTAGGGGGGATTGGCCCCCCCGTACCCCTGCGGGGGAGGACAAGTCCCCTCTGCACCCCCCCGCGTGGAGGGGTGTACAAACTTCCTAGGGTATACATCTGGTTGAAACAAAGACCTCTGAACAATCATGCTCCACACACAACAATCTCCCACGTGGAGAATGATTTTAGCAACTCCATCACTGCTTCATTTGCTGGACAATGACTCCTCTTTGGACCTGGTTGTTTCTCATCTCCATCGTCATCCTTGAAGACCAATTGAAACTGAGCATATTCTCAGTTTCTCCCTGGTTATAACTTTTTTTAGCATATCTGCAGGATTCTGGCGGGGAGGATAAGTCCCCCGCGCACCCCCCCCCCCATGGAGGGGTGTACAAACTCTCTGGGGTATACATTTAGCTGAAACAAAAACATTTGAACAATCATGCTCCACACACAACATCTTATACTTGAAAGTTATTTTGTTTTTCAATTAGGGTAGGGTAGAAAAAATAAATAAATAAATAAGAAGATCCCTGGGTGAAAACCTTCCTTGAGGCACCCACGACAAATATCTAGGGTGAAAACCTCACTGAGGCAACCTAGGTATTTTTCAAAATAATAATAATAATAATAAAAGAAAAAAAAAGAAGAAGACATAATTGTTCTTTGCAAGTGGGTGAGAAAGACAATCAAGGAGCAAAGAGAAGATCCAATGGGAACCCTGTCTCACATATATTCATCTCCTCCAGTCCTTACCATGCATCCATCCATCAATTCCATTTTTTTTCACTTCATTGCTTCAATCCAGGTGAAGATTATGTTTTCTAACAGAATCACATCAACCATTACCATCATCCCTGCACCCACATACACTCCTACTCCCTCTGTCCATTCATTATGACATCCTCACAGCACCACCCAACAACATGATCATGAAATTCTAAGGGAGACACCAAACATTTCCAAGTGGTAATCCAGGAGATCCACAGCAGCAACAACATCAAATCCAAGAGCTCCACAACAATAACAACATCAAATCTAAGATCTCGACAACAACAACAACATCAAATCCAAGAGCTCCACAGTAGTAACAACATCAAATCCAAGAGCTCCACAACAACAACAACATCAGATCCAAAAGCTCCATAGCAGTAGCAACAACATCAAATATTCAGTCACAAACAGCTGCAAAAGCTAATAAGCCATCAACAGATAGTAGAGGAGGAAGAAGAATGACCATCAACAACACCTATGATCTTTAACAACTGTAGCATGGCATCAAGACCACAGGTAAGTATCCCACTCACTCACTCACTCATATGCATCATTTGATCAAAAGTTGTAAAGGTTAAGAGGTAGTTGGTTTATAAGTGAAAATGTGGCAAAAAGGAAATTCTTTAATAAGTCAAAAGAGAGTGCAAGAGTCCATAGATAAAGTGTTGTTATGGCAACTATTTGACAATGTTTGAAGAATTAAGATTTGGGTTAGAAACACTAGTTCACCAAAGACTCAACATACCCTATTTCTTAATGCAATCACTCATAGACTCCAGCAACAAAGTAAAGGAAGGAAATTCCCAATAGTTAATTCACCATGGGTTGATTAGAATCCTCATTAAGGATGCACTCCAAAACCTCAGGGTCCCTATAAAATGGTTAGTTTTTAGATACTTACCAGCAAAGGATGACATCAAAACCCTCATCTATGATGTTAGTCCTTATGTCAGTGAGGAGGAGGAAAAACAAGAAGAAACTAATACAGAGGAACACACTGAAACACAAGGAGGATGATGCTAAAAGAGTGGAGGAATTGTTGGAGATGAGAAACAACAATAAAAGAAATAAGATAAGAAAAATAGAGAGGACAGCTGCAGGGAAAGGAAAACCAACTAGCATGTATGGCCAACCTCTCCTTGGAGGCCATCTAGTGTAGGATTCCAGCTACATCCTATGTTTTTACCTCAGAAAAAAATGGCTACAATTTCAGATTAAAGCACTAGCATAAAGGAGCACCATGAAATTTTAGGACTGTAGACAGTTTATTAATATTTGTGATCAAAGTGCACTAGAAGATAGGGCCAAAATGGCTGAGTTTTACTTTCTCAATATGGACCTCACAGACATGAATATTTGGGATCCTAATGCAGAGCTAGGAGATCTACAATTAATGGCTTTAGCATCATGGATGAACCATGAGGATTCAAGGGCTGCAGAGATGAAAAGAAAATTGGCCAAAGAGAAAAATGAATCTCTTTTCATCAAAGCTGAACAATCAAATCCCATGGCCCTAATCAACACCCATAATCTAAATACAAATAATCCTCAGCTAGCACTTAGATAGCTTGCTTTCCAAGAGAAAGAAAATTCACATTTGGAGGATATGTTTAGGCTACTAAGATGATAATATGCATGCCTGTTGAAGGAGATGGAACACACTTCCACACAACTTGAAGATCAGAGAATATCACTCCCCTCAAAGGTTGAGAAAAGAACTCAACAAGGGACCTATGTATGAGCAATCAATGCAAAGGTTGAAGGTCAATCAGATAGGCCTAAAACTCAGTCCACCACTACTCCTAGGGATGCTAGAAGGGAGAAAATAGAAGAGGAAAAGAGGCTATGGGAAGAAGTAGAAAGGAAATCAGGCTTCTATAAACAAGAAGAAGAGACCACAATAGAAGAATGGGATGTCAGAGAGGCTACCAGAGCCATGAAGGACATGGAAATTGACTAAGTTTCTCAGAGGATGAGAAACACTTTCAGTAGGGGGGTGATGACGAGCCTCATTATTGAGTAATTATATGGGCCTTAATTGGCCTTAATTCACCTCCGAGGTTAGTCAAACCAACTATTCTTACAAATTATTGCATACTTTTGATTATATTTTGTTTATGAAATGAGTTAGAGTTGGATATTTGTCTTTGTGGTCTAATGTGTATTTAATGCAGGAATAAAGGGGTAAAAGCAAGGAAAAACACAGGTATAAAGGATAAAAGCAAAGAACTATGGGAAAGACCTTGGAAAAGACTCGAATGGGACAAGGGAGGGTAAATATAGGAGGCAAATCCTCCTCATTTACTACCCCTCCATTTGAATATTCCTCCACCAGCTCGGAGTGCAAACAACCATCACTTTGAAGACTAGAAGACAGTCGAGCAAGTGAAAATGAAAGAAAACAGTTTATCAAATGTATAAGTAGAAGAGGCTTAGGACCTCATTAGGATTCAGACTTCATTTGTAAAACTTTGTTTTATTTTTGAACTACAAAGACTTGTGAATTTTCTCTGTAATCCATGGTTTCTGTAATAAAGTTGAGTTCTGTTTAAGCCAGCTCTGAGTTAAACTTAGAGGGTTGAAGACCTTGGGTTAGGGCCCGACCCAAGCAGCAATAGTTCCTCTTTACTATACTGTTATGCTAGCATAGAGTTTTGTTATGTTTATTTGTTTAAGTAGTTTCATGGTTTGTTGATTCATTTTCTTCAGTAGTTTCATGGTTTGCTAATGCATTTGCTCAAGAATTTTATAGTTCTAATTCATTTGATTAATCAACTTTTTGGTTCTGTTCATTTGTTTGAATAGATTCCTATTTCTGTTCATCTATTTCGGTAGTTGCATTTGTTGTGGTTTACTTTCAGTTGTGTTTTTAATTCACAGTTTAGTTAGAGGAAAATATTACTATCAAGTTGTGCACAGGTGCCTCGACTTCATCTCCTCCCTCTGGGACCATGACTTGAGGCAGAGACCCTCTAGCAACCCTAAAAACATAGTCTCTGGTTCTCGCATGGGCTATGGAGTTCGTTGTTTAAATGCAGTTAGTTGTTTACCTGCACTGGCTTTCTCTGTCATTTTCCTTTGAAGCTGCCTCCAACATGTTCCCCCTACATCACTTCCTCGCCGTCTGATCACCAACAAACCTTCACAATTACTTTCCAATTCACTATTTTCTTCAACTGCTACCTCTCATGGAGTCCACCATTAACTTTATGAACTTTAAGTCCCCATCATCGATCTGCCTTGCTTGATCCCACGACTGTTTCTTCACTCGATCACTTTAGGTGCTTTAAGCCCCCATCGTCGATCTGTCTTGCCTGATCTGATGGCTTTCGCTTCATCTGTCCACCAACTGGCTTGATCGATCTCCACCATTGATCAACCTTGCCTGATCCAACATCTATCACGCAATATCGCACAGATTAGTGCATGAAAGTTATCCTCCCAGGAGCACACGAGAAAAGTTGTTTTCTCGTGCTACGTGTCATGCAATAAGGCTAATCGCATGAAAATTCTAAATATTGCTTATAGCTTGAAGGGCACACAAGAAACTACTTTCCACCTTAGAAACTCGCTCCCTCATTTCCGCATGTTGCTTTTCCCCGCGATATGATCTCCGCCATTCATCTCTGGCCTTCACCCAAGCGATAAGATCTTAGTCATTCATCGCTCCTGTTAGCCTCGCCCATCCATCTCTTGACCTCACTAGCACGATTACATCTTAGCCATTCATCTCCTTTATTCCCTTATTTGTCCATCCACTCACCTAATCCCACGCGACACGATCTCTGTCATTCATTTTTCTTACTCCTTTGTTCGTCCATCCCTTCACTTAAAACCTTCTCGATAAGATCTTAACTGTCCATCTCGTTAGTAACCTTGTTCGCCCATCTACCTACATAACCTCCTACTATCAAATCTCCATCGTTCATTACCTTTCACCCAACTAATCCAACAGTTCTTATGCGTTGTTTCTCCCTCATGTCCTCCTTTCACTGATTTCAACCTGTGATCATTTTTTCCGCCTGAAACCCTATTTAGCCTAGGTTTCTTTGTTACCCCTTTGTCTAGTTTTAATGTTTTTGCTTCTGCAACATAGATAATTAGCATTAGGTTAATGTTAAATTAGCAATTCTGCTTAGCATAGTTGTTTGATTGATTAAGATAGGTTATGGTGCAAGTTTAGCATTTCATGTTGTTTTGTTCATTACTGCAGTAGAAGTAGCTCTCTCTTAGAATAAGGTTTGCTTTCCTTCCATCAAAGAATTAAAGCTTCTTCTGACTCTATAAACAGTGACAATAGGCAGGCCCTTCACTTCTACTTGTGGATATAACATTGTCACCTCCAAGTTTGTATGAACCCCGAGTTGATAAGTAAAGCTAGTAGCCCTGGGAGTTGCAACATTATTGTTGCAATACCTAGCCTCATCAGTACCTATACCTATGATTTGTTGTAACCTATGCATAATCTCCATGTATTTGTCATCTCGCTGTCCTTCCTGCAAGATCCTATCCTGTACTTTCTCCCATAAGAGCTCATAGACGCTATATGATTTACCTGTACCTTCCTGATAAGAGCATCCACAACTCGGTTCTCCTTCCCTTTGATGTATTTTATCTTGAAGTTAAACTAATTAAGGGTAGCCAACCATCTAGCTTGCCTAGCATTCAAATGCGGCTGATCAAACAACTATCTCAACCCACTGTGATCACTAATCAATGTAAACCTCCTACCAAGAATATAGTGCCTCCACATCTTCAATGCATGTATAATTGTTGCTAGCCCAAGATCGCGTGTTGGATAGTTTTGCTTGTGCTAATTCAATTTTCGTGACTCATAGCACACTACCTGCCCTTATTGCATGAGAACTCCACCAAGTCCTCTCTTGCAAGCATATGTTCGCACTACAAACTCCTTATCTGGATCCACAATATTTAGCACTAGTGCATGTGTCAACAACTGCTTAAGCTGTTCAAAACTAGCCTCACATTCTTCTATCCATTTGAACTTCTTGCTTTTCCGCTACAATGATGTGATAGGATATGCAATGCATGAGAAGTTCTTGACGAACCTCCTATAGTAGCCTGCCAACCCCATAAATGATCTCACCTCATCCACATTCTTAGGAGCTTCCCACTCCATAATAGCCCTTACCTTTTATGGATCCACTGTTATGCCATCCTTGGAGACAACATGCCCCAAATAATGTACCTCCGTCTAAAAGAAGCTACACTTGCTAATTTTAGCATACAACTGATGTTCTCTCAGAAACCTCAACATTCTTGCTAAATTCTTGACATTTTCTTCCTCATTCTTAGAATATACCAGTATGTCATCAACGAATACAATAACAAACTTGTCCAAATAAGGACGCAACACACTATTCATCAAACACATAAATGTAGTTGGAGCATTAGTCAAACCAAATGGAACAACAATAAACTCATAATGCCCATACCTGGTCCTAAATGCAGTCTTGAATATATCCTCTTCCTTGATGTGTATCTTATGGTATCTTGATCACAATTCAATCTTAGAGAACATTGCTGCTCCCTTCAATTGATAAAAAAAATCATCAATCCCTAGAAAAGGGTACATGTTCTTGATCGTTACCTTGTTCAACTTCCTGTAGTAAATGCAAAATCTAAGAGTATAATATTGCTTCTTCACTAACAACACTAGTGCACCCCAAGGCGATACACTTGGCCAAATGTACCCCTTGTCCAACATTTCATTCAACTGCAACTTGTTGTAGTGTCTACAATCACCCTCAAAAAGTTTGGCCAGCACCCAATTTCGAAGCCTCCCTTGAGAGTTTCACTTGATGACTGCACACACTCGGGTTCACTCTATGAGCTCACGTGAGTCTTCACATTCACCTTGCTTGTTCATTTCACCAAGTCTTCCATGTTGATGTCAAAGTCATGCTTGTGACCATGTTTTGGTTATGCTCAAAGTCTTCTCTTCGTGTGTACTTGTTGTGCTCGCTATGAAAACATTTGTCGCACTCACACATGCAGTCACATTCACTATCGTGCAAGCGTTGTCACGGTCGACCAAAGATTAATCAAAAGTGTCGTGCTTGTCACCTACACCGTCAGTCATTCATGTTGTACATATGTGTCTAGAAGGTTTGAGTCGTCTTGTCATCGAGTCATGCAAGCGTTTGTTGCAAGATAACATATGCACTCATTCACACACTTAGTCATTTGTTGAAGTTATGATGACCAGACTCCCATCTGACAGTCGGACCATCATCCCACAATAAACTTGATTTACTGTCACCGAGAACAGTGTAGGAGCACAAAAAAAGTCATTTCAAGTTGTGTTGCCCGTAAGCAATTCAATCAACCTTCATGCTGGCCACCCGGAGAGTTGGACCCAACAGCCATCTTGGGACTGACTCCCCTAAAAAATTACACAGAGATTGCTGACCTTGCCCACTTTGATGACTGAGGAAATTGTGTGTATAGGCCAGACAGACACCCAGTGCCTGTCCCTATCTCCCTCGTAAAATTGCGCAGTTTTCCCACCCAGCCCTCCTGACAGTTGATCGACTGCTCATAAAGAAAAGTGCACAATTTTCATGAGCAGACCCTCTACTGCCCAACAGTCCACTCAGCTCAGAAATGGCCGAGAGATGATTAACATGTCGGCCTCCCAACATCAGTGCAATTTCCCTCGCCAACAGCTCCTAGTAGCAGACTACCAGTTCCCTCTAGGAATTGCATAGTTTATGCTGCCAAGCTCTAGACAACTAATTGCCAGTTCCCTCTAGGAATTGCACAATTTCCGCTGCCAGTGACCCAGTAGGTAGCTGCCAGTTCCCTTCAGGAATTGCATAGTTTTGGCTGCCAGGCTCCTAGCCAGTTCGTCCAAAAAACTGCACAAATCTTGTCTGCCAATCATTCCTACAACCCAGCCTATTCCTCCAAGAAATTGCACAAATTTTGCTATCAAGCCCTCCTCGCCCACTCGTTCTAGAAAATGTGCATATTTGGTTTGCCCTGCCTTCCTGTAGCCTGGACTGTTCCTCCCAAAATTTTCATAGTTTTTCCCTCTAGTCGAGCCAAACCTCGCAGATAATCACCACCGACTCGGATTGCCCATCTTCATCACCCAGTGACCCTTGCGCAGTTTTCATCAGCAGTGCCCAAAGCCATCATCCTGCCTCGCAACCTTGTTTCCTCTCCCAGTCACTTGCATCTGAAATAACCATTTGTCATGGTAGACTAGGAGGTTTTGGATTTGTTGCCGTCTCGTCATGAGTGACTATAAGCATAGGTACACCGACAAGCATGGCACGACACGAATGGGATGAATGAAGGGAGCACATGCAGAAGCATAGGTTCACCAATAGATGATCAAATGATGCATGTGAAGAGATGTGCTCGTGAACGGATGATCATGCAAAGATGTGTTCGCGGACGGACGGATGATCAAACATGAAAGATGTGCTCACGAATAGATGAACATGCACCTTTCGTGAACAGACGAACCTGTCAAGCCTTCTGACATACAAGAAAGGAGAAATGTGCCAAAGCAACATCAAGCAAACATATGACCATCGAAGATTCCGTACACCTTGCCATGCGGAGGTGAATCTGTCACACACCATGAAGACATCCACCTCCCAACAACATTGCAGCTCGACATGCACTCCAACAACAGCACAAATGTAGCAACACTATCATGTCGAGTCGTGTCATGAGTCATGTCGTCCATATCTATACTGTGGGCCATGCTATCAATCAATGTAATGTAATGTGGAATTCCAAGAGACCCACTTGTTGTACGAAAAGTCATGTAAAGTTGAAAAGTCATGGAAGTCAAACAATCATGAGGGTAGTTGAAAAACCACAAGGCTCAGTTTCGCCCTTGGCTATAAATACCCCCTAATTTGTACATGCAAAGGACTTTTCACCTCAGCTCCTCCCACATAGCCAAGGGAGTTTGTTATCTTTTCTTTGAGGAATAAGCAGTGGCTCCAATGCCCCTCACATGGGGTTAGTGATGTATGGTGTAATGATGTGTCTTGGAACTTTCGCTTAATTCAGAAGCTTGCTAATAGGTCAACACATTTTCACACATGTATTGTATCTATTGTAAGACTAGTCTTTAACACTGTAATGCATGTTTCTTAACCTATGTTTAACACTTGAACTAATTCACTTGTTGTAATACACATGTGTTAATGAATTTTTTTTTTATATGTTATTAATGTTGTCTCACCCATGTAGACTACCCTTTTGAACATCAGACAGACCTTTCACATAAAACTTGCTATAACAACTGTTGCACTCATGCGGACTAATCCGCTGAGTGTTATACGTGTTATATTCCATTGTGTGTTGCGACTGCCGCATTCGTGTGGATTGTTCCGCCAAAAGATTTGATGTCTTATTGTGTTGTGTGTTCCTAGCAGAGTTGAGACTTCCCCCAACCGACTTGGGGCTAACTCTCACCCTCTCTCCCTCTATAGTTAAAGAACCATTGAGACAAGTAACACTTACAATCACTAGGCACGCGGACCTCACTTCTTGAAGACAAAGAAGACCACTCTCCTGTGTTGACAAGCAAGATTTGAGGCAAATCCTTAATATAATGGAACCCGTGCCATCATACAGGATGGGACCCCCACACCAAACTGTGTGTGGTCTAGTTGGGACTTCATATCGGGTGATCCCCTAAATGTTGGCAAGTCCAGCACCATCAACATTTCTGGCGCTAGTAGGAGGGAAACCAATTGTATATAGATGAACATCTTCTCACACTCATTCATCAACCATCTGGTCAAGGTAGTAAATCGTACTCCCTCTCATCTGCAGGCGACTCTGTAGTTGGTTACTCCTCACCTCCCAGGATTGAACACGAGATTTTGTATCATCAACTGCACTCCATTCATCCCATCACCAGCCAGTTCGCAAAAGCAGTTAGACTGATCCTAGACATACAACATCTTCCATATGCGTCAAGAAAGCCAAAAGCGACTCCCACAGGAGTTGTTGTATCATCAGTGGAAGAAGCAGTCCTTGCCACACTTGAAGGTCTAGCCGAATCTATTGAAGATGTAGAGGAACCTCCGATCTTCCAGCAAGGCGAACAAGACACTCTTATGATATTGAGATCAGACTCCAATACAAGAGGTGAGGAGGTTGAGGCAGAGAAGAACAAGCGGAATCAGAGCTAGAACCGTCTGATTCTGAAAGAGAGGAGGAGGATGATGAAGAAGAAGAAGAGATGGCTGACCCAAATCTAGAATGGATGAGTCAGGGACCATTAGCTCTACTGACTGTTTTTCACAAGATGCCGAAGCGGGAAGAGAGAATGAACATCAAGTTCGACCCTGATAGCATGGTGGAGGTAGAAGACCACTTGGATAACTTCTACCTGCAGCTACAGACCCTTGAGGTGCGAAATTACGACGTAGCTTGTAGATTGTTCCCATGTACCTTGGACGGTCGCACAGCTACATGGTATCACAACCTTCCACCAAACTCCATACATAACTGGGGTGCATTCAAACGCATGTTCCTTGAAATTTTTGCTGATGACAAGACCCCAACTATGTTATTGAAAGAATTTGGAAGCTTGAAGATGGAGGGTAAAGAAAAGGTAAAAGACTTCAACCAGAGGTTTACACGCATATTGAAAAAATTTGTAATGGACACCAAACCTCATGACTCCATCACTTTTTATTACTATACGTTCGCAATGCCAATCAACATTGTGTAGTTTGTCAAGAGAGCTGCGAAACCAACACTTTTGGAAAACTGCGAAGAGGATATTGCTGTAGAGAAAGACTTGGGAGCGATTGGGGTTGTCGAGGATGATGAACCAGCAAAAGACTCCAAATATGCAAGCAGGAAGTCCCAAGCGGTGGTGAGCAGGGATAGAGACAAGGAAGCAAATGATATTGAAACCCTTACTCGCCTCGTCAAGAACTTGACGACAGAAGTGTTCGAGCTTAAACAACAGAATTAAAACACATTTGCAAAAAACCATTTGCCTACGCAGAGACAGGGAAGCAGCTCATTAGGTAGCAACTGGTTCACTCAAAAAACTATGCAGGAGCAGCTGGATGACAGAGATAATGACGAAGATATTGCACCTAATGGAGCCTCAAGTTTTGGGCATGTGGTGAACCCATATTAGTTCTCACAAGCGATGTCGAAGATGAAGACCAAGGAGAAACCCCAAAATCAAAATGATTGTTACAATATTAGGAGTAAAGGTCCTCCCTACACTTGGGTAAATGAAAGAAAATATGAGACTGATAATAGGAAATGCTAACCACCATCCACCCCAAAGCAGAAAACAAAAAACAATTTTGGGAAGACAACGACAGACAAGAGTACATCCATGAGTAGCAAGCTGCAAAACACTCTGCCAGACAACATGAACATCCATTCTATCCTGGACACCTCGGTGATTCTACCACCTTTGGAATACAACATTGTATATGACATTAATAAAAATCAAGCGAAGACCAGTTTGTTCGAGTTAACTAAGATCTAGAGTCAACGAGACATCCTATTGTGCGCATTGGGACAAACAACAATAGACAGTGCAACGTCTATCAACAAGGGAGAAAGAACACCTCCCAAATCACTTTCCACCCTGCTAAAAACACTTCGGATGGAAGAAGAGAAATCAAGTTGCCCTCCATTCCTGCTATCATTTGAAATTTTTAATTGCAATGTTCACAATTGCTTGGTTGATTCTTACGCAGAAGCCAACGTCATGTCGCTCTCCATTGCGAAAAGGATCAATGCATAATGGAGCAAGACATTTGCGTGGATCATCCAAATTGATCGAACATCAACACCAACCATTGGTGAACTAAAAGATGTGACCACCCAACTATCTCATGACAGTCGTGTCCACCAATGCATCAACATAGTTGTTGTGGACATCCCAGAAGCATAGGGTCTACTACTTAGCAGAGACTGATCCAACACGCTGGACAAATATTTTTCTACAAATTGGTCACACATGTGGCTTCCGTACAAGGGAAAATGAAACCAAATCTGGGTAGTGTCCGAGAGATATATGAAGCATAATTTCACTCCCTTAATGGTGAGAATGAACCGTTGACCTTTGCAGAACTCATGTTTAGCAACTACCTCCTGGAAACAGCGTTGGGGTGTTATCCTGCATGGTTAGCTCCAACCCCACTTGACACATAGTTGGGCCTCCTTCCTTACCGAACTGATGGTAATGAAACATGTACAGTGCATTGTACCAATAATAGTAGTAGTAGTAGCAGTACTAGCATGCCAAACAGTCAGAGTACAGACAAGCCACGAGCCATGGATTTTGAAGAATCAAAGACACATGATGGCTCAATGATCTGGATTTAACTAGGAACGCTACAAAATACAGAGATAACCATATAAACAAAGATGCAGCGGAAATAATACTTCATTTCATTAATGGAAAATATCGAAATATGCTTACAACCAGAAATGGAAATAAACCAGCTAGGGCGATGGTAGCTTATCTCTGAGAAGAGATGTGGCGACTACATGCCTCTGAACTGTTTTGAACTATGTTACAATGAGGCTCGAAGGTCTATTTATTGTTTAGAAATAATGGAAAACCCTTCACATTCCAAAACCTAACCCTAGAAGATGAAACGCCAAATTGTGGGCCCCGTTTTGGGTAAATTGGTACATCAACTTCCCAGGGTCGTAACTTTGGTATACGATCTTCGTTTGACACGTATGATAGCTCGTTAGAAAGATCTATCTGAGAACTACTACTTTGGGAAGGGCAACATCAGTCCTTAGACCCATGTTGCCCCCATATTTCCCAAAAAACGTCGTTTAGGGCCTCAAAACGGCTTCGGAAGTTCAAGACCCGAAAAATTGCTAAAAATAGTAAACTGTGCTACAATTTAAGAAACTGAAAAGACTAAAAGAGACAGTTGTGGGGGTCCAAATGGGATAGGCGGGTGGCCACCAACATCTAGCTCGTTAAAGTGATTGGAAGTGCCATCCCTCCTCTATATTTTAATCTTTTTGGACCTGAGGGATCATTACACAAAAAGATTGAGCGCTTGTTTTTTTCGGCTCGTTAAAGTGATCGAAAAATTCATCCCTTTCATATTATTTTAAACTTTTTCGGACTTAAGGGATTATACTAGAAAAAAGGATTACTAGAGTTTACTTTTTGTCTCTTTTCAGACTCTCTAAAACTGAAAAGGATGAAGTTATCTTTGTCGTTAAACTCGCTAAAACAATAGTGAAAAACTTGTCCATTACAGACAAGAGCAAGTTTCACTATCGCTAGGCTCGCTAAAACAAAGCGACAGGTTTTCCCGAAGGGCAAATTATAGAACAAGCATATGTTATCCTCCTCAATCTTGACAAAAATAAAGAGGTACTGATCAGCAATGACTGGGAAAAATTGGGAAGAAAACTTGAAGAACTTCATTGGTAGAAAGTCGCTCTTGAACATGACACTTTCACTCTGTCCCCAAGATTGAGTCGGGTTGGGTTATTCCATTCACCGGTCATATCACCATTGATCCTCCATACCATCCATTTTTGGGGTTAACGCTACCAATCCATTTCAGTGTCACCGATATGTTCAAGAGAAGTCGCTCAGAGAATTCACCAGCCCAGCTAATGCCTCATCCGCTACAATACCTTCACACTCCATTCTTTCATGACCACCACCCTGAACCTTGTATCATCAGATCGTTTTCTCTTCCACAAAATCACTTGCTTTGTTCCATGTCGTAGATGTGGGATTCATTAAGCCCCTCCTATGATGGGTCACTTCTTGTCGACATCAACTCATTATCCAAGAAGTTGACTTAGGAACAACCCTTTTAGTAATTTGAAGCTTGCATGCCTCAATGGCAAGTTTCTCACTTCCGGTGACAACATCAATGGCCTTCGACCAAAAGATTTTGTGTGGTGTTCAACATCAACTCATGTATTCACACCATGTGAATTGTACTATAGTACCTTGAGGGTCATTATCATTATCGGTCATTCTTCTTGCACCTGTTAACAACTTACATCATTGGCCGGTAATCAAGTGATGTCTTTCCATGTTCGACACTAGAACATATTTTCACATGGATGGACTTGTACTTTAGGCGAAGATTTAACGAGTTTGAAGACCTTGGATCTAGTTTCATCCATTTGAGCTGCGATATATTCAGGAAAATAAAGACATCAAATGTACATCATAGCTGCATAGATAATCATCCAAGCCAAGAGATGATGGTTCTACTAGAATCATCAGTTTGCCACACAGGTGGTTGTATGTCCTATGTACGTGAAAATGAATTTATAAAGCTAAGCATGGGAATGCCCACCTCAGCTAGATCATGAAAATATTATGAAGATAATGTATTGTATTGTATCTTATTACAAGGTCACCTTCCAATTCAAAAAACCTCGGATCCTCATGATAAAGCATTTCACCCGACATCAGAATATTTATGACCTCATGCTTTAGGGGGCAATTGTTATAGAAATATTTGGGCACTGCAACCCCAATCACATATGTCCATAAACCAAGGGCTTATAAACTCCTAAAAGTGTTGTTTCATATCCTAAAGGAACAAGGTCAGTTGATTACATCATTTCCCAGAAATTCTCCCTGAAAACTGCTTAGAACTGGTCAAAACTGGACCATATAGACTAATCCATGCTGAGGGTGCGATGCATCTCACCTGTCACATGCAAAGGGTGCATGTGACTTTTCTATTTTGCTTTTCCTCCATATACTTGTATATTTCTGAATCTTGTATTGGTGCATGCATTTGTATGGTTAATATACATATGGTCTTATATTGTTTATGGTTATAGATCTCTATGCTTTGATGGTATTATGCTGCCTTGACTCTACAGGTGTTCTTTGAAGCGGGACAAGTGAGGAAGGAGTGGTGAAGCTCTGTCAAAAGAGGGAGGAAACAAGCAAGGAGCCAAGTGAAATACTAAGGTTGGTACTCTCTGATTCTCTCTCATCTATCTCTCATAAAGGAAAACACAAGTAACTTTAGTTTGTTTGTTTCTAAGATAGCTACCCATCTTAGTGGGACTAGCAGCTCTTAATGGACACCAGTTTTCCCGATAACAATTGTGCAGGTGGTCGAGGATGCCTGCAGATGTAGAAAGCGAAGGCTCTCAAGGAGCAGAGGGACACTGCTCCACACAACGAAGTTGTCTTAAAGGCATGCATAAAACCATGGATCGATGAGGCCTTCATCATTACAGCCTCCATCAAAGCAAAGCTCGCGCATATGCAAGGTATACAGGAATAGATTTAGGACAATAGTTCAGCGACTACGGTCTCTGAATAACGCATCTAAGAAGTGTAGCAAGCAACCGCTCAGTGCATTATCAATCTTGCAGCAGTTCAGGCAGAGTTGGGAGGTCTCCATGTGAAGATCTCTGCATCGACAGAGTGACTCGAGGGCGAGTCACGATGTTTGTGTTGGGGCATTGTTGGGCACGGGATCCACTAAGGAAATTTTTGGGTCTTAAAGCCCATATATTGGCTAAAAATTGTAAATCTGATGTAAAGACTCTGCATTTTGTGGGCATGGATCGAGAAGTTGTAAATGAGTCATAGGGTTGTCTGCCCTCAATTTTGTAATGTAATGTTGGCTTTAGAGATCTACCCATGGTCCGCGGACCATGGGATTGTATAAATAGAGCGAGGCTCTAAGTAGTTGAGACAACTTATTCAAGTAGTGATCATGGAATAGAGGCATAGCAGAAGATCTATGTGTAGAGTCGAGTCTTTGGGTCATAAAGTAGGAAAAGGCTATGCAGCTGAGTGCGTAGAGGCCTAGCAGTCCGCAGCTGAGTGCGCGGACCCCTGCAGTTGATTGCACAAGGTCAGTCGAGTTTGTAACTGTTGAAGCATTAATAAAGAGAATTTTTGCATCAATTATGTGTATTTATTTCTCGTTTTCTGTATTGAATATATTGGGTATAAATTGCATTTCTATTGTTTATATGGCACACGAATAGATATAACTGTATAGATTAAGTGAATGTGAGTTAAAGCATCAGGTTATGCGAAGTTGACTAACATCTATAAGAGGATAATTAAGATACGCGGTGTAATTCGAAGAAATAGTGCAGATCGCTACCATAGCAGCGCAAAATCACCTCAACCCCCTCGTTAGGGTTGCGTGAAGGACAATTATAGCAGATTGCGAAGGTAGGCACAGTTGGACTAAATCGACCCCTCAAACATCTCAAGGGTGCAGAAACTTGGTTTCAACATCTCCCCATACTACTTCGGGTGAGACTTTAGTCTAGGTACCATGGGCTGATGCCAAAAGTGCCAATAATGTAGGGATTTATTTGGATAATGAACTCCAAACTTGAGTCAGGCCCCATCAAGACAACAATGCATGACTGAAACTAGCCTAGATCCATCTTAACCTCGAATCTATTAAGCATTGAGAGAAATCAAATCTCTCGAGATGTAAAGCTTTTGTTAAATTTTATACTCCAAAAAATTGTTTGTTCAAATGAAAAAAAGAAAGAAAAATTCATATTAAAATGAAAAATCCTTATTACTTATCTATGGGAAATGCATACTATTAGTTGTTCAATTTTATATTAAAATGAAATATTTTAACAATGTAAATGAAAAAAATGAAAAATCTAATTCATCTTTATCCAGAGGTAGAAATATAATTAATTAAAAAGTATGAAACTTTTTAAAAATTATATTATTTTTAATAATATTAATTTTTTTTTAATAATTCACATTTAAATGGATTACATTATGCTACAGATCAATCTATATAATGTTGATTTGATATTATAAAATTTAGATAGACCCATAAATACAAGTCAAACTGTTAACTTAGTTCATCTCGATAAAATTCCAAAATATTCTTAAATCTACTCTAATTAAAATATATGATGTTTTTAACATTTCAATGTTTTTTTTTCCTTGGAATCTTGGCACATTAATCCGGAAGGGAATCTAAATCAATGGGGAAGCAATTTTTCTTGTAATGCCCGTCTGCTAGACTATTAGAGCCTAACCTGAAGGGAAATTGACCATGTAACCTAGGGCATCCAGGGAAATTGACTGTGTAACCTCCTGGCAAGTTACTTAACAACAGAGACTTCCAATTGAACTAACCTTTAGAATTTTTTTAACATTTCAATATTATTTAATCTTTACCATACTTAAAAATTACACCATTTACAATTCTTTAACTTAAACTATAGTGTTTATATTCCATCATGTTACATTAGGTGATTCTACATTCCATTCTATATCGCATTTGGTGATAATAATTTTTATGTTACATTTGGTGATTCTACATTCCATTCTATATCGCAATTGGTGATAATAAATTTTATATTACTTTTATATTGAGATTTATATTTTTATTATAGCTAAAAAAAATATTTCGAAAAGACAATATTAAAATACTATTTTCCCTTTAACAAACAAAGTACCTCCTTCACCTTCTCTTAACAAACACTAAACGAAATCCTTACCTGGATAGAAAACGTCTGGATAGCTGAACTGAAATGTTATTGAGATATTCAAGTCTCTATTTATCTCTTCACGTTACAGGCAACTTCTTCCTTCAAAAAAAAATCATTGTTTCCTTTTTAGGAAACTTGAGGACAACGCACCGCCCTGCATACATTTTGGGATTAGCATATTGAATATTGAAATCTTAAATACGAAGATGAATGCATTAAATAGTGAAAATAAACCAAGGGAGACAATTACGCAATCACGAAATACATTGTTACGTGAAAAAAGTTTTCCAAAACTTTTCCAGTTTCTCGCGTCGACCTTTTTCTAGTTGTAATTGGTCTGCCACCATGCATGAATTGCTCTGTACATAACTTTTTGATTTTATAAGTTCGAGATCAAGACATTTCTCTTTATAAATATAGGAAGATCAAGACATTTCTCTTCACAGAGCACGTTCAATTAATTGGAAGCCTTTCCACATCTCTGTGGTTGAGAGTGACTGCACTTTATAAATTAGTTAGAAGGATCTTTGAAGTTGTAGGTTAGAAATAGTAATTACTTCTGCATGTAGATCTAGGAAGATCCAAGTTTAGTGATGAGTTGTATTTTGGAAATAGTAATTATTTCCGCTTGCAGATCTAGAAAAAGTTGAGTCGAGTGATGTATAAATAGTTGAGTAGAGTTTACATGAAATAATTAATCAGAAAAAAATCAAATCCAATTAGAATTTGCAGATAAATTAATCAGAAAATATGAGAAGAGATACAGTGTTGCTGACCACAGTGATCATCGTTCTTTTTTGTGTGGGTGTTGTTGGGGGAAGAGGAAATGGATTCGGAGGAGGCCATGGCAACATGAATGGAGGTGGAGGTAGAGGGCAAGGCAGAGGTGATCATGGAAGTGGAGGGAGAGGTGATAATGGAGGTGGAGGCCATGGCGGAAATGATGGCAGTGATAAGAGGAAGGGCCTGAAGGAGCAATTTTACGCAGAGAGCTGCAACGGAACGGATGTGAAAGGCGTGGTATATAAGGTCGTTAAAAGCTATATGGATCGCGATTCCACATTGGCTGCCTCTCTCATGAGGCTACAGTTCCATGACTGTTTTCTTCGGGTATGTTGCACCAATTTCCCGTATAAATTCTTAGTTTAAACTAAAGTATTATTGTTATTTTATGATGAGTTCACTTTTTTTAATTAGGTATCTGATGTTGAATTAAGTATTATTATAGTTAGAAATCTGAAATTGTGGTAGAGATGCTTTCTTTTCCCAATTAATAAAAATGCGGAAAATTAATTGGTTTAAAACTCTTAAATTGTATATTAAACCTTGTAACTTTACTAAAATAATATTAAAATAGGAAATTATTATGTTTAAATTACTATTTTAAATGGTTTAAATATTTAAAAGGGTAAAGATTAAATTTACTTTTGTATTAATAAATACGATTAAATTGTCTAATCAATATGAAATAGAAAATGATAATTTTTTTTGTTGGTTTGTTGGCGTAAAGGTTATTGGTTTTGTGGGCAAGAATCCAACAATGGTAAGGGTTGATGTAGCCCAAGAGAAGTGCAATTTTCTAATGAATTTGATGGATTAGATCTTCATGTCAAAGCTCCTCAAACCATAGATTTTTCATACAATGATCTCAAGATTTACATACACTAGTAAACAAAAAATATACAATTAAATTAATTATTGCAATTTCACTTAAAATTATATTATATAAATTTTAATATATTTTAATTTACAACTTAAATGTTTAATTTTTTTTATTATTTTTAATATTCAAAAAAATTATAAAAATTACAACTTTGTGGTTTCATAAGTCTCCCATTTTACATAGTGAGAAATTTATTTTAATTCAGGTATTAAACCAACAATGTGGATAACTATTACTTGCTTTTATTCACCAATTAAACTAACTCATTACTAAAATTAGGCTCCTTGAATTACCCTCTTAATACCCTCTGGTGTTAAGAGGACTTTCACATAGGTCTTCTCAATCTTTGTTTTTTTAAATGGATTTCTTGTAGGAATACTTAATACAATTTTTAGAACATTCAAATTGTGGAAAGTTCACAATTCAAACTTGTTATTCCAGCAAATCCCTCTAACATTTTGAACAAATTAGACTTAAAAATATATTGTAAAAATATCTAAAACTTATAATAAATAAACAACTCCTTAAATCCAAGGAGTAAGACTACCTCTCATCCAAACAAAATTAATTTTAAGATATAATCTATTGTTTTATATTAATATATATAAATTAAATTATTATTATAAATATATTATTAGAAAGTATTTATAACTGAATTTATGATTAAATTAAAAAGATGTTGATTATATATATATAGTTCGGTATTGTTTAGACTTGGGATCTTTTCAAAATTTTAATTATAATTTTAGTGATTTAGATAAATTAATTGTTCTATATTTTAGTTTTTTTAATTATAATCACGTAACATAAATTTCTTTTTAATTTTTAATTATTTAATTTTTAATTATTTAATTTTTATTTCTCAGAAATAATATAACTTTTAAAAAATATTTATAATTTTTATTTTTAAATTTCAATTTCAATTTTTGATTAAAAAATATATATATTATAACTTAAATAATATCTTATAACTAATACTTCTTAAATGTTATATTTATTTATCTTTATTAAAATTTAATTACAATATATGACATTTAAAAAAACTATTTTTAATTAATATAAAATCCACCACTTAAATATACAATTTCATGATCATTTCATTAAATTTTAAACAAAATTACCTTTCAATCATTATATCATCACAAGTTATGCTTTGATAATTGCGTTTGCATCACTCTATCGTCACAAATTATGATTTGAATCATTATTCATCACAAGTTATGCTTTGATAATTGCATTTGGATCACTCTATCATCACAAATTATGATTTGTTAATTACATTTTGAAGGGCTGTGATGCATCTATATTATTGGATTCTACTGCAACAAACTTGGGGGAAAGAGAATCCGTTGCAAACCGCTTCCTGAGAGGACTCGACATCATCGACGATGCCAAGGCTGCCCTAGAGGCTGTGTGTCCAGGAGTGGTATCATGTGCTGATATTCTAGCTCTCGCTACAAGAGATGCCGTAGGAATGGTACGAACCTAATTCTATACATAGGTTTCTCTGCCAAACATTGACAGTATCTGACAATTGCTTTTGTTTGTGTATATTCCATAGCTCGAAGCTGGTCCTTCTTGGACTGTGCGAACAGGGCGCAGAGACGGCCTTATAGCAAACGAGAGCGAAGTATCCGATAATATACCTTCCCCTTTCTTCCATTTTTCACAGCTCAGAGACCTTTTCACGATAAAGGGGTTCAGTGTTCCAGAGCTTATTATTCTATCAGGTATTTTCACTTGGACTCAAACTTCAACTATAAAAATTTTAAACATGCGTGTTATATCTAGACAAGTGAGATGGGTGTTTGTTACTGTATTTTGTATTTTTTTTGTTTATGTGAATTCATTTATGGTAAATTTATGTAGATAGGAAATATTTTAGAATCTGATTGTTAAGGTCATTATTTGCCTTTTTTTTATTGAAAAATAAATTCTCAAATATTCTTTGACATAAAAATACCAAATATTTTATTGATTTCAGAATATTTCAGAAATCGAAAGGATATAAACTATAATCTATAATCGTATCTTGCATTACAGGAGCTCATACTATTGGGAGGGCTCACTGCGGTTCATTTTCCATCCGCCTATACAACAACAGTGGCGTTGGAGACACTGATCCATCGCTGGACCCAAATTACGCTGCCCATCTCAAAACCATCTGCAGTCCTTCTGACAGAACGACGGCTGTGCCCATGGATCCTGATACCCCGTTAGTTTTCGATAATAACTACTACAATCTCTTACAGGAAAACAAAGGGTTGTTCAGATCCGATGCAGCTCTTCTAGTAGGCAACCGGGGCAGAGGCATTGTGTACGACCTGAGCAGAGGGAGAGACTTCCCGGAACGCTTCGTTGAAGCGATGGACAAGCTGGTCGAGTTGGATGTTCTTACTGGAAGCGATGGAGAAATCAGGAAGAATTGCCACTTCGTCAACAGCGATTCCTAGCCACAATAACAAAGCATGGTACTCTGGCATATCAAATAATGTTTTAGCATTCATGGGAATAAATTCATTGTGTTTGTACGAATTCTTGATTCTGTGGTTGGACCAGATATTTTCCAATGTAAGCTCAGTTGTTCCACTCACAGATCACACAGTGAGGTTAATGTAGAATTAAAATAAGAATGTTTAGGTTTTAGGAAACAAACAATGTTGAAGGGTTCCACAAATGAATTCTGAGTGTTATGTTTATAATTTTAAAGTTAAATAAATTTACCAGTGTAAATTTGTGCTTTTGTTGTTGTTAGTATTGTTGTTTAACTGTTATATTCACTTAAATTGTTTTGAATTGAAACAATTATTTATATTAAGTATAATTTTATTTAACTATTTTTTTATATTAATATATAAAATAATTTCTTAGTTTTTCCCTTTTTGTGTACGTTAAGTTTATTTATATACTATAATATATTAAAAATAATGTTTTCCAATTTAAGGTAAATTAAAAATAAATTATCAATTTTATTTATGCATATAAAAAAACTTAAACTTATATGAGTCCTCATAATCTTGATAGTAAAAATATATAAATAAATATGTTGTTATAAAGTCTATGAGATATAGAGTAATTGGTTTTGTGTAGATTTTAGTCATAGAGAGAAATAACATATTATAAAAAAATAAAATAAAAAATAATATTTTTTATATGATTGCTAAAATTTTTAATGTGTTTACTTGAACCAAAATTTTTCCACCCATTATATAATTAATAATCATAACCATATCAAAATTAATAAAATCATAAATATTCAATATAAAAAAATTCAAAAAAACACATTACTTTGAATTCTCAAAATTATTAAGTGCTTTGACCTATACTTTCTTCCAAGTAATGTGGATTTGATAAGTAAAAAATAAACCAAAACCATATACAGATTCTATTCCTATTCCTGAGCAGGGTTGTCAAAAAAGCACTATGCCCATGGGCTAGAACAACCTCCCATAATTAAGAATTTTCTATTTAACTAATATTTTAAAGTATATAAACCCATTAATTTTACATAAGTTTAAAAGGATGGGCATATTCTTTATTCAAATGGTAAGGCATTTCAAGCCAGTCAAATACCCATGAGATATCAAATGGAATGGAAAATGAACTTAGTTTTATTAAATTAAACTAGTGTAAAAGGTAATTTTTGGAATCTTGTTTTGTCTTGTTTCCACTAAATATTAGCTAGTTTTATCTATAAGAGTTTTATCTATATCCATCTAGACATATTCGGAATATTTGCATTACAAGAATAAGTGAATTGAAAATTCATCACTGGTATAATAAACATGTTTGGATAATGTTTATTGCATAGTATATGATTGCTTTATGCTAACATTTTATTATTGAGTGATAACCATATAAATATTTTTTTAACTAACTTTTTATTTTCCAAATTTTCTTGACTTCAACATGTGTAGTATTAGAAAAAAGCTTGATACCTAATTCTAGTAATGTAGTGTTTTCCAACACCATTCATCATCCAAAGGAGTTCCTCCTAATCATCCCCAATTTGATATGGAATCTATTAAACTCTTTTATGATATTGTTTACAACTAATCATGTTTTTGGTGAAACTAAGTTTTTCTACATTGACCATCCTTGTCTTCAAAGGATTGTCCTTGCTAAGATTGAGACTATACTCAATGTCACTCTACCAATAAATTGTATGTGATGAATCATATCTTCAAGTAAAAGTATATCCGTATTACATCCTAAGATAGAGTTAACTGTTATATGCATAAGTGGCCCATTTCCAAACCACCAAGCTAGAAACGAATTCACTATAGGAAAGACCAATGTAAGTGCCTTTAATTATAAACTTGGTGAATATTCTTTTTGGCTTTCTCTATCTAGTCTATACAAGTGTCGGGGGACATATATTTTTCGACTAGGATTCTTTCCAAAATCCCCTCCTCAGTGACAACATTCCATAAATATTTGGTTGCAATAGGTAAACTATAAATATGTATGTTTATGAGTTCCCAAACTGCCACATATTTTGGCAATGATAGCTATCCCCAATTTACCTAATGAATATCATTATAGTTATTACAACATTGTCAAAGGAAATTGAGGCATAATATCCTTATCCTCTCAAGAATTTCTTTGGGGATATGAGTGAACATATGCCAAAAACCGAAATTGCCTCCAAGATAGATTTCACTAGTTTGAAATGATCTCCTCTTGAAAGTCATAACTACACAATAAAGAGATTTTCTTCTCAATTCAAAAAAGTAACTAGAGCCAGTCCTTTTTGTAATTGTTGGGTTTCAAATTAAAACCCAAGTATTTTATTGCTTCCTCTAAATTTTGGCAATGAAATTGGAAACAACCCTCTATTCCAACTCTCTAAGCCTCTTCAAATCCAAATACATAAATAAATAAATTTATTAAATTCACCTCCATCGATGTAGCTTTGTTACATAAAAAAATGATTTCTTTGAAAGTAGTACACTGCCTCAGTTTACTAAAGAAGAATAGTAACACATTATCCATGAAAAGATGATGATTCAAAGA
>APFE031336087.1:0-10950 GCA_000404065.3 Pinus taeda
TGGAGCCTGATTATCTTCTATATTCAAAAGTACCGCCACATTGGACCCCAGTTCAAAATGGGGGCGGCAACACTGCCCATAAAATATTCGCTGCAGGGGGGTCCAGGGGGGGAGCTGCGACCTTTGGGAGCCCCCCCCTGGCGGGGGGTTTCAGGGGCAGCACCCCCGAAGCTAAAAATAGCTATAAAATTGCCTTCTAAAAGTATAGTAATTTCTAGTCAATCTGGGCCGTTCATTAGGCGGATGATATGATGGTAGAACTTATGTTTAGTTTAGGGTTTTCTGCCCTAGAAGGAAACCACTCTCTTTGTATGAGGGCATTGTATTTGAGGCTGTGAGATAGATGCGTATTCTGTGTGAGCGAGAAACATAGAGGTGAGACTGTGAGAGAAGACAGAGGATATTACAGTGGATTTGTTGTAGGTTGTGTCTCTTCATTTTGATGGATAATAGAAAGGAAGGACTAGCTGTTCGGGGTAGACGTAGCCCAAACTGGGTGAACCACGTATATCTGTGTCTCTCTTGTTTTGTGTGTTTTCTGTGTTTGTATTTCTGCAATATTTTATGTGTTCCATTGCTCCGTAATATATAATATTCTAACATAGTATTTTACATTTGACTTTTCTCTCTTGTTTAATTTATTTTACATCATGTCATGTTTTATTTCATGTCTTTGTTGCTGTTTTGTTTTTAATAAGGCCATGAATGAAAGTTGTTTTCTTTGGCTCTACCATAATGTGGAAAAACTTGAAAGGGAAAATGTGATGACTAAGAACACTTGCCTTACCTTTCGTCTACTTCTTTGTTTGGGCCTAAATATATTTTAAGGTCAATAATGAATGTACGAACAATATGTTTCATCAAAAGAAAAAGATCAAGCAAAATAATGATGCATGTATTTATCATAGGATCTTATTTCCTTTAATCAATCATTATATTAATTTGTTTTAACATATCAACTTAGTCTAGTAGAGATGGGAAACGAGAAATAACTTAAGTGAGAATACTGATATCAAAGGTACATATATAAGTGTCTTTGAAAAACAAGGAACGACCTATATTCTTGTAAAACAAGTTAAGATCCCTCTTCCACCTTGACGTTTCACTTTGACGAAATAAACATCGATAAAATGCTAAATGGGCATTACATATACAAATATAAATAAATAAAGGGTGAAAGAAGAGAAAGGCTTCTTGTGTAAAAAGGTGAAGCAAACAACTTTGTTGGGGTATCAAACATGTTCGCTCACAGCGAAGAAATGCATATGTTTCCTTAAAGTGACTCCTCAACAGTATTGAAAAGGCTTGCTGGCAGCGGAGAAACACCAGAGAAGACACTTAAAGTATGATTGTTTTAAGCTCATTAAATTCATATAATCCTACTCCCCAATTGAAACAATTGAAGTTTGACTAGTCATGTGAAGTGTGCTAAGCCAACAAGAGGAATAGAAGGGACTAAATATTTAATTGGGATAAATAAGGAAGCTATGGTTATCAATAAGATGAGACAATACTTCCAAAAGGATATACCTCGTACTTAATTTTAAACCTAAACAGAGAATTTGGGGTTCTTCTTGCATGTTGTCAAGTGTTGTAACTACTACAACCCCTCCAATTTTTTTTGTATCTTCAAATTTCAGAGCCTCCTCATGATCATGCTACCCTGTATCTCAAGCCATAAATTTCATTCTTCTACATGTTGTCTAAGTGTTCAAGTCTTCCTTAAGTAAAACTGAATGTTGAACTACTTGTTTTCACATGCCTAGTCCTTGTTGTCTTCATAAGCACATTTCTTCCAAGCAAGAAAGATCATGCATCTCTTGTTCAGAGACAGTTATTGTGCATCCCCTAAAGATTGTGAATATGTAATACTTTCCAATAGTGATTGCGCACTTGCGAGGGATAGTGTTGCACAATCCTTGCTCATATTCATTGCGCAATTCTTTCTCATAGTCAATGTGCAATCACTGCCCACAATGATTTTGTAGTTCCTAGTGAAATTGTAATGGCATCCTCTATAGATAGTTATTGTTCACTCTTTGTTGACAGTAAGAGTTTACTTCTTCAATTAATTATTGCCACACCTCTCAGTGGCATTCAATTCACTCTTGACTCCTAATTTCTTGACATGCACTAAGAACATTCACAAAATCTCACCTTAATTACATGTCTTCTCTCCCTTTATAAAGTGTATATCTCAGATCTCATCTCACATTCATCTTTCAGTTCTGAGCTCTATTAAATTTTGAAGCACAAGGAGTATTCTCTCACCCTTGGTTGTAAATGCACCATCTCATGAGTGAGGTTCTCAACTATCACTTTTGCTTTCACAAGTTTTTCTTTTTCTTTCTCTTTCTCTTACATGCTTCTTTTTTTCTTTCCTTCTTCCATATGTCTCTTTTTCTTTCTTTCCTTCTTCTATATGTCACTTTTCCTTTCTTCTATTTTTGCAAGTGTCACTTTTTCTCTCACATTTGTTGCTTTCTCTTGCTTTCTTGTATCTTGTTAACAGCACCTTGGCACATTTTCTAAAGGTAGATCCAACATACTCTCTTGTACTAATTGATGCTATTTATCATTATCACTTGTGTTGGATACATTTCCATGGCATAGCATACCTTTTGGTTATAGTAGACACTTAGAGATAAGTATCTTAAGTGTCACAATTGGAGATACGTATCATTTTACTGTCATTTCATTGTATGCATGATGCTTTGAGGTACTGTATATATTATTATTATGTTCTTGATTGTATATGTGTATGTTTGGCCATGTTCAATACATGTTATATGCTCTTACTCTCTTGTCCCATTAATCCCACACTTAGTAAATTCATGAGTGCTTCATTATCCTCACCTCTTGCACAACTCATAAGCTCATTCAACTTATAGCCAAGTGTTGAGAACATTATGCACTCCTAAGCCTCATTTGTGAGACCCTTACCTGTTGGATTTGCACATTTGTCCCACCTAGAGGACAACCTCCTTAATTGCACATGTTCACATTGCTCCCACCTAGAGGATGACCTTCTTAACTACACATTTAGCAACTTCAGAGTAAAAACACTCAACCTTGCTACATGCATTGACTCTCTACATAAGCTTAGACCAATCCCACCTTGGATTGTGTAATATGCATTATTAGTGGACAATGGGGCCATTTCTGGACCCCACTACACATTATGTAGTTACACTACCCAAGCTTGACCCCTTATCTCATGAACTTGCCTTTTATGCAATTACTTGACCGGCCTTGCCTTCATTGGATACTGAGGAATTGTAGTGACTAATAGATTCATCTTTCAACCCTTACAGTGCCCAACAATACAACACCTTAATCCTTCACCTCAAGCATAACACATTGTGCATTATTAGTGAGAAAGCCTACCTTCTTTGCCTCCACAACCTGCACAATGACACGATTATTCTTCCTCTTCCCTTGACACTTCACATTGAAAAATCCTAATGCTTTGTCCTTAACTCCTTGCCTCATGATCCCTTGTATTGTTTCCAAGAAGGCCACTTTCTTATCCATTTCACACAGTGCCATCATAGTCAACATTTTACATGAGAAAACAAGGTAGTCTAGGTGATTTTGGGATTGTATTGACTTCTCATGAGTGGAATTCAGTTGCAAGTGCTATTATCCCAACCATAGCAGCTTAAATTAGTGAACCTATGAAATATAACATGCGTTCATGGAATATTAAACAATACCTTTAATATGACTACATATTGGAAAATACCTCTAAAAATCACATTATTTACCCCCCTGCCAATACAAACCCAATGCACCTTCCCAATTAAGAAAAACCTACTTTCAATAGATATTGTAAGTATCCAATTTTTTCATTAACATTTTTTGTACCCCCTTATATTTTTTTATTAACTTTGAGCTCCATTTTTTACACCTGCCAAAATGAAAACCTTTTACCCCACTTTATATGCTCAATATATTATGTCATTTTTTCCACAAAATATATCCACCAATATGAATGCACGTGGTATGATATTTCTCGCCTAGTCAAGCCCATGTGATCCTAACATGGCAAATGATGTTTAGGGAGGTCATTAAGGAGAGGTTACAAGAAGGACACTTGTGGAAGATAAGACCTAGGGACCATCAAACAAGGAGATAAAGGAACTTTAAACTACAACAGATGGATGAAGACTGAGATGAAATGAAAGACTCCAACAATTATCTCGACATTTTAAAGGGCGAATACAAAGCACATCACAAATTAATCATGAATTGGAGGCACAACAGTAAGGAGAGGAGCATGGCATTGATACATTACAATGAAGTCTTATGTCACAGTTTTGAAATTATGGCTTCTCAAAGTGTCATCACTAAAATCTTATGTTGTCCATGTATTTTACAACAATTTGTAGAATGTAATTTTGTATTTCCAAAAGATGAGAAAATGTACAATGTGTGGAATCCCAAGAGGAACACAAGGAACATGAAGAGCCACTAGGAAATCCAAGGGTCATGTAGGAGCTCAAAAGTCACATGGGAGGTCAAGAGTCACCTCATTTCTTATAAATAAATCATCATTCTTTATAGGAGCAAGTATTGAATTAATGTTCTACTATTGTGGCCAGTGTTGTGTCATTGTAATTATGTATCTTGGAACATTCACTTAATATTTGAAGCTCTCAGACCTGACACACATTAATTCATGTATCGTGGATGTTGTAAGACTATTCTGACGGTGTTGGTCCTGCCAACATTCATGGGATCTCCTTGATATGAAGTCCCAACTAGACCTCACACCATTTTGTGTAGGAGTCCCATCTGGTACAATGGCCTGGTTGCCATTATCTTAAAGATATGCCTTATCTCTTTCTTTTCAACGTGTGAGAATGGTCTTCTTTGTCTTTGAACAGTGAGGTTCACGTGCTTGGTGAGTTCTAGTGTTAGTTGTGTTAAGGTTCTTTCACCGTAGAAGGAGAGGGTGGAGGTGAGTCTCCAATCGAAAAGGAAGAAGTCAAAACTCTATCAGAGAAACACAAAACAACATGACATGCATAGATTCCAGTGGAGCAGTCCACATGGACGTGGCAGTCACAACAGACAAGATAAGATAGCACGAACAACACCTAATGGAGCAGTCCGTGTGAGTACGATGGGCGTTATAACAAGTTTATGAGAAAGGTTCTATCTGATGTCTAGTGAGGCAACCCACATAGGCAGGACAATGTTAACAACTCATATAAGACATTCTCATAAATATATGTATTAGAAAAACTGAAAGAGTTAAATTGTTTAAAAGCAACATGCATTACAAGTGTTCAAGATTAGTCTTACAAACAGTTACAATGCATGTGTGAAAATGTATTGGCATGTTATCAAGCTTTTGAATTAAGTGAAAGATCCAAGACACATTGATACACCATATATCACTAACCGCATAGGTGGGGAGTTGAAGCCACTACTCACTCCTCAAAGAAAATATTACAGACTCTCAAAGCTATGTGGGAGGAGCCAAGGAGAAAAGTCTCTTACATGTACAAATGAGGACTATTTATAGCCAAGGGTAAAACTAGGCCTTCTAACTATTTGACTTCCCTCATGACTTCTTGACTTTCATGACTTTTCAACTTTACATGACTCTTCAGATTACAAGTGGATCTCTTGTACTTCCACGTTACATTACATTAATTTACAACAGTATGGACAACGGTAATGATGTGTCTAACATGACTCATGAAATGACTTGACATGATAGTGCTAGTATGTTCATGTTGTTGGTGGTGTTCATGTTGAGCTGCAGTGTTGCTGAGTGATGGATGTCCTCTTGGTGTATCACAACTTCACCTTAACATGGAAAGGTGTGCAAAGTCCATAATGGTCATTAGTGTTCACTTGCTGTTGCATGTGCATGTTACTCTTTTGATTATACTTTGGCATTCTTGACATGTTCATCCAATCACAAAAAAATTATCCTCGTTTATCTGTGAACAGATCTACTTGCATGCATCATTCATTCATCCATTCACAAGCACATCTCCTTGCATGCATCATTCATTCATCCATTCACAAACATATCTCCTTGCATGTGTCTTCCTTATTCATCCCGTCCCTCGTCGTGTCATGTCTTATTCTTGTACCTATATTTGCAATCACTCATGATGAGATGACAATAAATCCATAAACCTCCTAGTCTACCACGACGCATGGTCATTCGCTTTCGGGTGCAGGTGACAAGTTGAGAGGACAAGGTTATGAAACTGCTCAAGGCAAGGTTCAAGCTGGGATGCAGGCTCTGGGCATTGCTAGAGAAAATTGCGCAGAAGTCGCCGAGAGACTGAGATTGAAAATCTGGATTAATAGTGACTGTCCATGGGATCTAGCTCGGCTGGAGGGAAAATCTAGGAAATTTCTGGAGGGAAGAAGCAATGGGTTGCAAGAGGTTTGGCAGAAAAAACTACACAATTCTCGGAGCGAGAAAGCAATGGGCTACAGGAGGCTTGGCAACAAAAAATGCGTAATTCCTGGAGGGAGGAAGCAGTGGGCTACATGAGTCTTGGTAGCAATAATTGTGCAATTTCTAAAGAGAGATGGCAGTGTGCTGTAGGAGTTGATGATGACAAAAATTGTGCAATTGTTTGGGTGCTGACCTGGTGAATATCTCTGCACAGTTTCTAAGCTGAGTGGGATGTTGGGTAGCTAAGGGGATTGCACACGAAATATGCGCAGTTTTATGGGTTAGCAGCCATTCAGCTGACTGGGTGGCTGGCTGGAAAAACTGTTCATTTTTTTGAGGGAGACAGGGACAGACACTGGGTGTCTATCTAACTTATCTGTGTAGTTTTCTCACTCAATGGAGCGTGCAAGGTCTACAAATTTTGTGCCAATTTTTTAGGGGAGTGAGTCTCGAGGTCACTACTTGGTCAAACTCTCTGGTTGACTAACAAGATGGTTGAATGATCAGCTTGTGGGAAATGCAAACTGTAATGGCTTGTTGGACACTTCTACATTGTTTTGGGTGACAGTCGGTCGAGTTGATTCGGGGGTGTAGGTCCGACTGTTCAAGGCTGATCCGGTCATAAGAACTTCAGCAAAATGGCTAAGTGTGTAACCAAGTGAATTTGTGCATACGTGACCTTGTGAAAACACACTCAACATGACTTGATGATAAGACGCCTCACACCATCAAGATAACACATAATCAGTGTGACTAACTGACGTTGCGAGTGACAAGCACGATGCTTGTGATAGATCGTTGAATGACCACAATGACGCTTGCACAACAGTGCATAGAACTTTGTGTGTGAGTGTGATGGATGTTTACATAGCGAATATAACTTGTACACATGAAGGATGACCTTGTGCATGACCAGAACATGTTTGCAAGCATGACATTGTGACCAACATGCAAGAAGATGTCCATTGAACGTCAAGCAAGGAGGCTACAAAGACTCAACATGAACTCACGGGGTGAGCCCAACTGCTTGCAAACATCAAGTAAAAATCCATGGGAGGCTCCGAAATGGGATGCAGGCAAAAATTTTGGAGGGCATTGCAGCCACTACAATAGACTATTATTTTAATGTTTGTAGTATATATTTTTTTCATACATACTAATTAAAATGAACTATTTCATTGGATTTGGTATACATCTTGTTGAATTTTCATTGTTACTTTATTTTATTATCATTATTACCTTGTGAACTATTTTGCAGGTTAATTAATGATTCTTTCTACCTCAGATGTATCTTTTTTAGGATGGTACTATTAATTTTCTTCTAAAGGCTCACCTTCTCTCTTCCCTCCCATGAAATTACCTTATATACATTGCAATTGTATGCTTCACAGTGTCAACTTACTTACTTGTTTCAAATGCTATGTGTGTACTATCATATTTGGTTCATTGCAACCAAGAAAAATCTCTAAGTTATGGTGGTCGGGCCTATTATCTTTATGGGACACTACTCCAAGTGGTGTGAGGTCTAATTGGGACTTCATATCATGGATACCCCTTGTGTTGGTGGAATTCTAACACTGTCAGCATAATATTAACACTTTAATTTGTTGACCATTGTCTCAACAATTGCCTTGTGTTTTCAAAAGTTATCATTGCTTTCAAATTCCATTGTGAGGAAATACACCCAAATATTTATAGTAAATTATTTCAAGTTATTTGGTTTGCATTAGACCACATAGATATGTATATACTAGCTCCAAACATTCCATTTCTCTAAAAGGTACTCCCTTAGGAAAAAATCCCTATGTTTTTTTCTAGAATACAAATCTCACATGAGTTGTTTGTCCCTTAAATGGGAGACAAACCCTAGACCATATTCTATTTCTATAATAGTTTAAGGACAACAAAATGTAAATGACCAAGCATAAAACTCCCTAACCAAAAAACATCCAAGCAAGTTGTCGCGTTAGCAAATGAGTCATTATGTCTATCAAACTTTATGGTGAGATGGTACATATTTTTCTTTCTCCTACTTACTTTGGTAATAAAAATCTTATTATGAGATTTATTATATATGAAACAATAATATCCCTTAGATATTACAATACAACCCTTTTTAATAACTGGTCCAACACCAAGAAGATTATGCTCCAAACATAGATAATAGTACAGATTTGGCGTGCGCCATTTCTGACTCTATATGGTAAGAATATTAACCGGTCTATTTTCCATAATGTTTAGAATATTATCAGACCCCAACTTGACATCATTTCTTATTGAATCATATGAATCTACAATTATGCTTCTTTTTTCTATGATATGATTACTACATCCACTATCTATAAGCCAAATATCATTCGATTATCCTTAAGAATCATTACACATAAGGAATCAAGATTCTTCACAAATATTTGCAGAATTTCTTGCATATTTTCTACTAAGACGAGGATTATTGTTCCTACATTCATGTGTACAATGACCAACTTTATTACAATAAAAGTACTTAATTTTGAATTTTTCATACCTTTGATTTGATTGCAAAGTTTTTCTTCTACCCCCCTTAAACTATTAGGATTTTGGTTTAATTTCCTTTCTTTTTCTAAACCATCTCTTTTATTGTTACTTATGTTTCTCCTACCTCTCCCTCTTAATCTTAACTCTCCTCTACCTATTGAGAGAGAAAGGGACAATTTGAATGTGTTTTCTAAAAATGCATCATTCTTGTTTATTTAGGACTCATAACATAGTAAGGATCCCAATAGTTCATCTACTTTGAGGATTTTGGTTTAATATCCTTTCTTGTTTTGAACCATCTATTTGATTTTTACTTGCGTTACTCCTACCTATGACTCTTGATCTTGAACCTCCTCTACTTCTTGAGAAATAGACCTACAATTTGAATGTGCTTTCCAAAATGCATCATTCTTGTTTATTCAAGATTCATGGGATAGGAAGGATCCGAATAGTTCCTCTACTGATAGCTACGATAAATCTATAATATTCATTTTCCATGACTACTACATCAAAATTCATAGGAAAGGTTCTAAGAACCTTCTCGACCATTTTTTGATCTGAAATATCTTCACCATTCATTGTTATATGATTAATGATGTTTAAGAATTCAATCATGTATGGGTTTACTCTTTCATATTAAAATTTTCAAAATTTATCCCAAGGAAAATTTTAAGGATGGAAATTTTTCTTGAAGTTTAGAAACATTGGCGAATCTCATTAATCCCTAATATCCAACTATAAAATGTTTATTGAATATTTTGTTAAAATTATTCATTTTAATGATTTTATATATGGTCTATATAATTTTGGCGATTTTAAAGGTAAAATAATTTTATATTCTAAAATTTGGGCGAATCACCTTTTATAAAAATTTGAAATTAGCGAATATTTTTGTGGAAAAATCATGGAAAATTAGCCCACTGGGCGAACATTAGCCCCTAAAATTTTCCATGATTTATCCTCAACATCTACAACTTAATTGTCTTCACCTTCGCAATGCCCTCATAATTAGTCTTTAGTATGTTACATGATCTCATGGAGAAATTTTCTTCTCAAATTTTGGAAAATATAGTCTCAACCATGTCATTTTCAACATCCTTCTTTCTATTTTCTCTTTGCTCATACTTCTATGATTTTCTTAAACCTTGTTCAACTACTTCATGAGCTAGCTTTGCATAGCCACAAACTACAACTTATTACAAATCCTAGGAACTTAACAAATCATTTATCTTAATAACCTAAACTTGATGGTTTTTTCTATCAAAACTAGAATTGGTAACCCTCAAGGATATCTATATCTATATTTTCTTCAAAAATCCTTTTGTCAATGGAAATTAACCCTTTCTATGTTCACTGATAAGTAAGATTAATAAAATACTCTTTTACTCAAAAACATTTGCCCCCATACACAAAAATAAATAAATTAATAATTTATGTTTAAAAATAAATTACCCATACTAATTTCTCCATAGATGTGTTTATTGAAAATTTTCCAAGATGAAATAATACCTTTTATGTTAAAAAAATGTTTACGAGAACTTTAATACATTTCTCCCAAACATGTGGCTCTGCAATAAACTTTAGACCCTTCGATGGTGGCTAATTCATAGAATTTAATCTTGTCTGTAGGGGATCAAAATGACAACAATGAAAATGAAAAAGGAGACAATCCACCTTAGCTACCATTAGGGTTTGTGGTAGGGAAGTTTTAGCTCTATGACTCTCCGTGGCAGAGTAGTTCATAGTATACCATTGATAGGTGCTTTCTGCTCACAATCGCAAAGGGTCTCTGCAAAAAGTCAATGGTGTTAACTTATTGCACGAGAAACAATCACCTTAAACCCCTAGTAAGCAGTTTTAACACAATGAGAATCATATAAAAAATCTAATGGGTAAATGATACCATACTAATACATTAATTAATAATTCACAATATTACCACATAATAATACATAACAAAATAATGTTATAGTTTTCTAATTCAAATTGATTTAGTTTTTTAAGAT
>APFE031336087.1:20932-60059 GCA_000404065.3 Pinus taeda
GGTTGAATATCTTAAGATCTAAAATATTTGGGTTATTGTTTCAAAAAGCTTGATCTATATGAAAGTGAAGTGGAAAGCGAATCTGTGAAGGGTAATCTCTCGAGCACTTGATCAGATCTGGGTATCCATCTAACTGTAGCACACTGGTGATCTGCAAATTCGGCCCTAATCTGATGTACGCAGGTGTTTAATGGTGCCTCTGCGTAGGTACGCAGAGCAGAAGAAGGCGAGCTGTGTGGGTACGCAGAGCAGAAGAAGGGTGACTGCGTAGGTACGCAAAGCAGAAACAGGCGAACTGCGTGGGTGCGCAGAGCAACATTGGTTCAGGTGCGTACGCACAGAAAAGGTACGCGGCCGGACAATGTTTTTGGGTGCGTGCCTACTGTGGCAGTACGCGGCGCGATAGTGCATTTGCGTGCGTACTATACGCAGCGTAGTAGAAGAAGCAGTGTGTGGTCACGCAGTGCAGCAGAAGGAGCTCTGCGGGTATACGCAGAGAAGCAAAGGGTGAAGTGCGTAGCGACGCAGGCCAGTGAAAGGAAAACTACGTATCTGTCTTAAGATCTTCTGTTGACTGAATTTTTCTGTTGATAAGGTGTTCTGGGTTCAGTTCTGTTATTTTGATCTGGTTACTGCAGCTGACTTTAATTTATATGTACTTGATGATCATTTGATGTATATGGATCTAGTTTGAAAATTTATGAAAAGTGGTCCTTGTAAGAAAAGAAGTAGGGGGTTGTAGCACCCTTCCAGGAGAGACTGGAAAACGAGAGAGAGTTGTAGCTCTCTGCAGGTTGCAGCCTGTGTACTGGTAAAGGACTGCACAAGTACAAGACCATTGTAAAAGGAGTTTCTAATCTGAAAGAAGATAGAGACATATTGCAGCAGGTGGTTTTCACCCACATTGGGTTTCCACCTTATATATGGTGTTCTTTGATGTGACTGTCTGTTTTTCTTGTTCATGCTCACTATTTTATGGTATTGATATGCAAAAATAATTCAAAGTGTAAATAAGGAAGATTTGGTAAAAGAACTAGATAATACTCATTCACCCCCCCTCTCAGTATTATTTTCAACAGTGATGTCACAGTTCCAGAAGCCACGCAAATGGAGTTGCGTTGTGGAGGGAGATACCGCGCAGCACATCTAAAAAGTCACTGAGTTGGAGACAGTTGAATGGATCTACGAAGTAGAGAAATCTAGGTTGTTGAACCTACTATGGGTGCCCCATTACCACTGCTCTAACATTAATACCACTTGAATACAACAGCTGCTTACTCTGGTGCACAATGGGTGCTTATGGCTTTGCATGCCTATCCCCATCATGGATATTCTTATCCATAGGATCATGCAGCTGCTACATGAGGGTTTGAACTCGGCCAAGGAGTCTGGCGGAAAGACAAACGAGAGAGACTTGACGTAGAAGATGAAAAATAAATTTGGGCTTATCAAGAAGCCACGCAACTATTCCATAACATCCATCAACGATCCCACGGTGAAAATTTCCACCCAAATACTAGTTGGAAAGGTTATGAGGAAGTACCACGCGGACGAGATTCCAGTGCCTGTGATCTCGTTAGCTGCAAAATCTGTAGAGGTTGTGCAGCTTAACTGGTCGCAGTTTTATGTAGTGAGTTCATTGTCAATTGTTGCAAGGCCTAAGATGAGAGCAACCACTTCCACTACGCGTGGTTGCTTTTGTCCATTGTACTAGTTGCTTGGGAACTGTCGGAGGATAGCCAGTTTCCTCCCTTAAAGGCAGGATTGCCAGAGGCAGCACATTTTGCCTCCCTCTGGGCCACGAAGGACCCCGCGATGCAAAGGTAGAGGTGATGAGAGTTAAATTTGAACTCAAAATGAAAATCACAAAGTTGCAGCTCAAGTCACAGTCTCCGAATCTACCCCAAGTCAGGGAATAGCGCGGAGCCTCAATCAAGGAAGGGATGGCTACTGCAGATGTCGCAATCGTGGACTTCACATATTTGTTTGAACAAGCAATGGAGTTGGTGACACCCCTACAGAAGACCCCAACTTGCAGATATTGAGTGCAGAAATCTGTGAACTCCAAAAGTAGTATGACGAGGTTAGGGAGATGACGTGCTCAATTGCTACAGCACAACGTCTTGTCAAGTTTCGGGAGGGGAAGCAACTCCTCGCACAGGTGGAAGAAGCATAGAAAAAAGAAGTAGTGCTTAAGGCCAGGTTGGGTCCTTGGTTGGAAGAAGCCTACCAAGTCTGAACCAACATTTAGGAGAAGTTGACAAACTTGTAGCTCACAGAACAGAAGATCAAGCTGGCCAGCGAAGGACCAACCACGGAGCAGCTCGTCGAACAAGTGAAGCATGCAGCTACATAAAGCGTTGTTGAGGTAGAAGTTGTGCAGGTGGAGCTGGGGGATCTTTACAGCAAGATCATCGTGCCAACCAAGTGGCTTGAGGGTGAGTCACAACCTTTATGTTGGGCACATGTTGGAGTGGGGTCCCTTGGGTCAGTTTTGGGGCAAAATCCCAAGTTTTGACGTAAAAAGATGTAAAGTCTCCATGAATTGTGGATGTGGAGCATGTAGCTAGTCAAGAGTCAAAAAGGTTTTTTAGCCTCATTTATGTAAACTTGAGTCAATTTTTGAGATCTACCCATGATCTGCGGACCATAGGATTGTATAAATAGGTGTTTCTTAGAGAGTCTAAGGCAGATAGATGTCTTTTTTCATGGGTACGACAGAAGGAATCTAGGGAGTTATCGTAGAGAAGTAAGCCTTAGAGGGGAAAGGCTCTGTAGCTAAGTGCTCAGAGACCTAGAGTAGTGTCTGCAGCTGAGTGCGCAGACCCCTGCAGCTGAGTGCGTATGGAAGTTTTGAGTCTGTAAACCTATACTGAAGATCAATAAAGAATATTGTTGCATAAATTCCTGTGTTTTATCTCTTTACTTCTGTTATGTATGATTGTGATATATGTTGTGATGAAATGATGTCTTTATGAAATAATTATGTATTGATGCGCGAATTTATTGGATACATCTAATTAACTTAACGCAATTAATGTTAAGTGATTACGTGAAGATCATAATACTTTCCGTTATGTTTATTGGGAACTTAGGTAGATCTACGTAAATATTGATCTAAGGATAATTTATGGTGTGCATAAGTAGTTAATTCGTCTATTCAAGGTTCGCAAAATATGATTGTAGGCCTTCGCAAAGGTCTAGGGGTCGTTCAAGGAAGTTACAGTACCAATCCTTAAGGGATTATAGATCTGTGCGGAGGCATATCTAGGGCATAAAAAGACATCACACTGATCGCTCGATGCAGAAACTTGGTTCCATCATCCCCCCATACTGCTTCGAGTGAGACTTCAGTCTGCGCTACATGGGTTGATGCCGAAAGGGCCATTAGTGTAGGGTTTTGTTTGGAGAAACTAACTCTGAACCTAGGTCAGGACCCACTAAGCCAACAATGCCAGACTCACCAATTAGTAAAGATGTTATTTCGAGGTCAGTACTTATGGGAAGTGATGATTCTGGTTGATTGATTTCAGATATAGTTCCAGAAGGGGAAGATTCTTAAGTACGAGTTTTGGTAGTTTGTGTATTTTTATTATTTTGACAACCAGGTGTTGCCTCGGTAGGTAGAGAATGAAATATTTTCATTCTACGTGAGCAACTAGGTTGTTGAGGGTGTTCTTCCATGTCGGATTAAGAAATTTTAGAAATTTAAAAACACAAAATAAATCAAAGGGGTAACTAGGCAGAAAGGGATTACCAAGTCACAGTAAACTGCAAAATATTGTTTCCAATATGTGCAGGCAATCTCCTCAAATGTTTTCTTTGGTGTATCACAATGGATAAGGCAGTTGACTTGGTTACCTATGGTGGGATAGAAACTTATACAGGACTTCCAAAATATACCTGGAGGTACGCAAAAGCGCAGTATATGGTAGTGTTATCTAATTTGTCATGTATGATAGGAAGTATTTTGATATACTTTTCATATGTGTAGCACCATTTGATATTCCCAAGGGTACGTGGAGAAAAATCCATACTTATATACGTGGAATACGTATTACCCCCATAATATAATGCATACAAGTAACGACAACTCCTACATTTAAATATTTCGAAACGCCTCTCTAGCCTAGACCTCTATGTGTATCGTTAATGTTTCAAATGCTACTTAGATTGATTGAATAAATTTTAGAAGTTGATCTTCAATTATGTTTTGAATTTCAAGGCTCATGACACGAGTTCATTTGAATTCCCTATGATGCAACTAGTATGATGACAAGAACTCTTTTAGTTTCAATGAAGATCTATCTATGAGAGGGAAGAAACAAAGACTAATGCAAGAATCAATAATGCAGCAAACAAAGCTTCCTAAATAGATATTTTAATGAAACTTCTCCATTTCAAATTCAAACCCCTATATTTAATGTAAATAATGAATTTTTCCTTTTCTTTCTCTTAATTCTCAAATGTAATGAAAACTAAGATGTGGCTAGATAATTGATAAAAGAAATCACATAGAATATGGCTATAATATAAAAAAGTTCTTCAAACCAAACAACAATCAAGGCAAATGTTTACAAAATACCTAATTGATAAGAAGAAAGAAAAAATCAAAGAAACTCTCATCAAAGGCTAATAAAATCAAAATTAAACACTATGACTGCTTTACGGAGACACGGACAAATTCAGAGACTCAAGAAAAACCATTTAGACCAAAGAAAAATGAAGAGGAAGGAAAAGAAATGTAATTTTTGCATTCTATAGGACCATCACATGTGCAGAGTGGGCACCAGTGTGAACCATCGCACTTCCACAGAGGATAGACTGCATTAGGTTGCTTTGTCTCATAATAGAGAGTGCGCTAGGAATAATTTGTTTAAAACATGACACAAGGAACCCTACCAAGCTCAAAATTGTGTTTTCTTAAGGTTAATTACTATCTTAATAAGTCAATCAAGTCACTTTGAAAAGTGAAAAAAAACTAAGGCCAAGGAAACCACTAAGGGAAATCTCACTCCCCAATATGGTCGCCAATTTTTCATATGGAAAATTCACTTTTACAGACAAAAATTAACTCCCTAAATCTAGTGGTATAATCTAGAACAATAGGGGGGAAATATATATGTTTTCCTTAGAGAAATTAGAATATGGAAAAGGGACCTACCTGGAATTTCTTGTAAGTTCCAACTCTAGCTGCACATGCTATAAATGTAACCTACAATAATGACTAAAACAAGCAAGAGAACTACAATATCCATATAACATAATCCAATATCCCTAATCAATGAGTCAGAATGGCATTGAAATACATAAGCATCAACATGACATAAGTATAGGAAAATAAAGTGTTTTTTGTATTAATAAATAAAGGAGAGAGTTACAACCATATATAGAAGTTCACTTTGTAGATGTATCCCCAATTGTATTTACCTTCCTTGCCACAAAGCAAAAATTCACACTCAACCCTAATGCATAAATGGATTATGACTCCTTAAGCTCAAAGTAGAAGAATTCAGGCATTAGTAATCCCCAAAAGCTAACCCAAACTCTATGGGAGGCAATAAATTTATAGGGTGAAAGTGATAGTTTAAGATTTACCAATCTAGGCTTGAGATCCACATATAAGGTAAGATAAGCTCTAGGGATAAGAGATCATACCACTAGAGTAGGATCGGATAGGAATCTGATATATCCATACATGGTAAACGGTTAAAACCACCTTAGAAGCTTCTGGAAGAAGAAGATTCGAAAATATTTTTTTATTTTCCTGAAATTCTAGAACCATTCTACCTGCAGAGTAGAGCAACATGCGTTAGTTAGCACAAATGCTCAGTAATGCAACTTGCACCCATTACAGGTACACAGGCATGTAGGGTGTGTTGGGGCTAAAAATTATATTTTTGAGTTGATAGACCTAGAAACTCAAACTTTTTAGAGAGGTGATGCTTAGTGCTTTGCAAAGGGATAATGACAAAGTGTTCAAGGATGTTGATTGATAGGATTTTCAGGCATTCTGAGTGGATATGACAAAATGACCTGTAACAATCAGAATGAATGATATCTAAAAAAAATTACCTTGAATCACTACTTCCAAATGGTCTCTTGACATTTTTACCTAATGCACATCCATTGCATACTCCTTCATGATCCTCCTTGAGTTCAGGGATTCCATTCACCATTGAATTTAGAGTTGGTAATATTTGGTAGTGAAGGTGACTAAACCTTTTATGCCAAAGTTCACATGGACTTACTTCAATGTGAACCAAAGCTTGAGAGAGAGGATTCAGTGATATGTAGAGCCTTCCTTCATGAATCTCAATCATCTTTACATTTTTTATGCTAGAATTTTTATCCCATACTACAGCCTTTCCATCTATAAAATATATTATATCTCCTTTATCTTCTAGAAATGAAATAGAAAGTAGATTCTTTTGAAAACCTGGAACAAATAGGATGTTGTTGAGATGAATATTTCCTCCATTTTCTACCTCCAACGAGGTTGATCCAATTCCTCTTACAGGATAGTTCTTCTTGTCACCAAGTTCAACGTAGTAGGAGGATTTTCCTCTTGATAAGGTATTTAGTTGTTTGTGCTCACATGTCATATTTTGTGATGCTCCATTATCGATGACCCAACTATTCTCATCTTTAAATGTGCTAGTAAGTGCTAAGAAATGTCCTTCATCCTTTATAAAAGTCTTGGTAATTTTATTCTTGATGGATAATAGGAGATTGCATAATGCCTTGATACCTTTATTGAGATGAATTTCTATGATAGAACACTTCTTCAAATAATTCTTCAAGGATGAATTGATCTTCATCATGCCTTTAGTCAACCTTAGCTCTGATACCATGTTGAGAAATCTAGAGGGCTATAGTTAAGATGATTTCTCTTAAACTTGATAACTTCTTGTGATGTCTTTTTACCTTTTCTTATTTATTAGATTCTTCTCGTATTTTTATGTTGTTATTATCATCAAACATCTATCAAAAATATGAACATCAATAGTACATAGGAACAAAGGATATAGGTTGCAAGTCAAGGCCAAAACCTCTCCACTTGAGAGGAAAACCCACAAATATCTTCTCTTCTTATACATTCTTCAATTGACAAATTCCAAGAGCTTTAGGCCAAAACCAATACCCTTCCAATACAAATTCCTACCTTCTTGATGATGTGCTTCCTTTGTCCAAGTCAAACCCAATCAAATCTCTTCCAGCAGCACAGCTTCGAACCCCAGCTACAAAAGTTTGGCCTCAACCACAGGTCTAAAATTTTCGACCCTTGCAACAATTGTTTCCTCCACATGTGTGAGAAAATTTAGGGCTTCTAGGGCTTCCCTTGACCTTCTCTTGAGTTTCTCCTTCTTCTAGGGCTTGAGGATGACCTAATGGACCTTCCTTCGACCTTCTTTCTGCAATTTTTCCAAGTTCGATCTTGCAGCAGCAAAACCATGGGCCTCCTTTCCTCCCCATGTGTGAAAAGAGTCTGAGAAATAACCCAAACACTTATATTTTCCATTCTTCCTTCTTCGTTGGCATTCTTCTTCTTCTCCTTCGCTTGAATGATGAGAGGATGAATGATGTCCATAGGAGGTCAAGTTCCCTCCTATATATAGGCTTCCAAGGTTGATTAAATTCCCTAGTTTAGGTCGACTTCTTAGCTTCCAGGCCGACTTGGTATTGGAGGTTATCTTGATACTTTAAATACAAAAATAATTATTTGTATAAGTTACAATGTGCCCAAGTAGGTCTTCCTCATATGACAATGACTCTTTTGACTTATTGACCTTAGGACAAACCCTAGAAGCACTCAATGGGTGCTTTACGTCTAAAATAAAAGACCTTAAGCATGAAACCCATGCTACAAAAGTAACAATAATAATTTTTCCTTCATTTTACAATATAAAAGAGTCAAAAGTACATTTCATATTTATCAAGACTGAACCTAGTTACACATTTTTCAATAATTCCCACCACTAAAATTGAAAGGATAGGAATGGGAGAGGTTAAGGAAATGTTTTGTGTGGAAATATTATTAAAGGACCATTCCAAATTGATAGGTGCACATTTCTCACTATCATCGAAATCACTATCACATTCATCGTGTGGTTATTCAGTTATAAATTCCTTCAATTGTTTCCATGTGGCAAGGGTTCATATCGATTTATTAACTTGCTAAATCAAAATTTAGACCTCCCTTTCTAGAAGAAATCATATGGTTGTGACTATATGAGGCACGACAAGAGAAAAGAGAAAAGGGAAACAAGGAAGAAAAAACATAGGCCCAAGAAATTTATAAAATGATGGTGAAACAATATAGAAGAAAAAAAGAAAGTGAAGTGGCCACACTACGTATGCCAAGAGAATGTGATGGAGAAGAGAGAATCACGTCAATGATTTATATACATAGACAAAATGATAGCCTAATGTCATCAAAGAATTTCTAAAAGAAAAAACTCTCAGATAATTCAACATTGTGGGCCCAGAAGGTTCCCTACCATTCTAATTTCTTCCAAACTTTAAGATATGAAACACAATTTGAATAGGAATTCAAAGAATTAAAAATCTAAACTAAAAAATCAAAACAATCATGTAAGTAATACCAGAGAATATAAATGTAATTCTAAGACCTAGTTCTCATTATTACCAATCTATAAAAGAAATAGTATAACTAGAAATATTGCATCTATAATGGAATAAATATGTAACCTTTGGACCCTAAATTGAATGTGTGGTCATAGATTTGCATAGACCAAGTCAAAATAAAACAAAAGAATATGCACAAGATGCACCCTATAACATCCCTATCTTGACCTATGAGTTAACTTGTAATTAACTATGATTGATTATGTTGATGCCATCATATTGTCTATGTCGACATGTATGTGTTGCTATTGTGACAAAAATAAACTAGATGAAAAATAATGATATGCAATCTAAATTCTTGATTAACAAATATTTTGACACAACCAATTACGAACATATGATAACTGATACAAGTTGGGATACCACAATTGGGAAAGTGATGAGGGTGTGAAGAGGAATTGTCTACCAAAAGCCTTTCCATAAAATTCAAATCTAATTCTTTTCCCTCTTACCCAAGCAACAATTGATTGTGAATGAATAGGTAGTTGGAATAATCACCCTCATAAATATGGAAGTTGGGGTGGAAATCACAAGTGTGATTCATAATTTAATAGAAGGAATGGGTTGAGTACATTCCTTGAATTTTGAAGTAAATCCACATATTTCCTAGTAGATTGAGTTAAATTTGGTATTGTATAGTAGCAGGCTACATTAAACATAGAAAATTCTAGAAAGGGGAAAACATCCATGAATGGAAAAAAGCTCTAAGATATTCATTGATAAGAGTAATTCAACAATTCACGAACAAAGAGACACCTACAAAAGGAAAAGATATGTGAGTTCCTGACAAGTGAACTTCACGATTAAAATGTCACCAGTCCTAAGTGGAATTATGACTAATACATTTTGGGTAATTACATTGTATTTTATGTGCCCAAATATGCCCAGAAAAGTGACAGACATGGATTAGAATGATGTTGATGTGTATTAGGCTCCCTAAAAATGATTTTTTCTTATCAAACACTCACATAAGATCTATGGACTCTAGTTGGGTAGAGTGGGAAGCAATTTGATATGTGTTGGTTGAGCATGATAAGAAAGAGGTGGGGAAATCACTCAAGGATTATAGAGTAGTGAAAGGATTTCCTTGTTTTCTTTGTTAACCAAGCTAAGAGGCATACAGAGATCGCAAAGGCCTAGGCTTAATTGGAAATGGATATCCCTAACTCTATCATATGTGTGAAGGAAAATTTATTCACCTAGCCCAATTACTAGTGAGTTATCAATTTTCCCCTTGCAATATCATGGCCTAGCTAGGGGGTGGCCAGCTATGAAAATTTGATGTGCATTTGAGCCTATTCTTTGGTGGAAAAGGATCTTTCGAAATTGGTTTACAGCTTGAAATTTCATATAAGTGTTTCATGCTACCCACCACTAGTGGGTGACGCCTATAGGAGAAATTTTCTCCTATATTTTTCTTCAATCAGTAGCTAGCAACCCCTTGCAACCACCTGATAGCTTGATGTGCTACCATTCTCCACCACCTGAGCCAGTCATTATGTGCCCTAAACCATCTGTTATGATCATATTTTTGAAGGTGGGCCATCCATGTTGGAAATACTAAGAGGGGGGTGAATTAGTATTCATTTTCAATTGTTATATTTACCAGTTAAGATCCTTCACAATTATAATCAGAAAATAAATATTAAGGATTTTATTATAAACAAGTGAGGACACCAATCCTCTTTTACAAAAATTTGAGTACAATGATGTTTGAGGGCACCCACCCTTCAATCTTCCAGGCTCCAACCTATTTTCAACCACCAACTTGGACTTTTGTGAGGCTTCAACCCTATCCTTCTCAAGGCTCCATCCCTGTTTTTAGAGACTCCAACCTTTAGGGCACCAACCCTTCAATATTATTAATTAATAAACAAAATGTATGGGTGACTTACTCTCAAAAACTTCAAGACCTACTTCAATAGTCAAACAATCGCTCCACAAGACTACCATAGACTCTGAATTTTGTCCACTATCCAAGATCCGAATAGGAGTGTTCTTCACTATCCAAAGCTTCAACTTATTCATTGTTTAATACTCTAAAATATTCATTGTTCAAGGCCTCGATTTCTTCACTATTCAAGAGTGCGCATAGGTTTCAGTTGTCCGACGTGTTGCACATAAGTCTACTACAGGTCTGAGCCTTTCAAAGTCTAATTTTCCACAAATAGTTGTTAACACCCCTGTTAACAAGTCTGATCTCTCCATGTGAGACTTTCCACAGGTCCGAGATCAATTTTAACCCAATCCAAAATTTGCTTCCTCTTCTCAACCTTTAGCTTCTTTTCTTTGGTGTTGTAAAGTTCATGAGTTGTGAACTGTGTCTTACTCTCTGCAATAGATCACTGAATTGGATGAGTTGAAATGAAGGTTTAGACTTGTATTTATATGATTTTCACCAATAAATGAAAAGACATGTTTATTAGAGAAGAGGTCGACTTGTGCATGAGGTGGTACATTGAAAATATATTAAATAGATGTCAGAAGGGCTCTGTGTTAATAATCGACCAAATATAACATAGTTTCCTTATTGCGGAAACCATATTATAATAGCAAGATAGGAGGGGCTATAGCTTTTAATCAAATGAATAATGTGAAACCATATTATAATGGAAGCTGGAAGGTCCCACATGCCACATCATCACTTTATTCTCATACATCTTCCCCGCATGGATATCGAAGGTTTGTATCGGAAGCTTTAACATGACATGGCCTACAAGTCTTGCGATATAGAAAATTTCCAACGAGGTGGAAGCAATATTATATTAGAATCATTGTAATAAAATCAATCGAGTTCACAACCATATCGACAATCGGAGGGTCTTATCGAGGTTCAAAAGTTTTGCTAAAGGGGCGGATGCAATTTAATAATTAAATCGTTAAGTTAAATCACGTCGTGTCTGCATATCATAGGTCGGAGATCAGAGGTCTATTTCACATATCGGAGATCAAAGCTCCATATCACACATCAAAGATCAGAGGTCCATATGGCATCGGAGGTCCATATCGCACATCGGAGATCGGAGGTACATATGGCACATTAGAGATCGGAGATTAGATTCAGAGATCAGAGATCTGACACACAATAAAAACGTCGATATAAAAATGTCGATATGGTCTTCCGATATCACTATTCTTCACATTTGGCTCTTTATTTTGGGAATATGTGGTCTTCTCTTGGATCTGCTCTCTTGGCTCTTGCTCTTGTCTTCCGATGGATTCCCTTTGAACTGGTTCTTTCTCTTCTCTTTGGTACTACTCCTCTTGCTCCTTGGGACTGCTCCTTGGGTCCAAAGCTTCTTGGGATTATATATATATACACACACACACACACACATATATATATTCAATCCATATGGCCATCAATGACGACATTGACATCTCAATAATCTCCCTCTTTCTCATTGATGGAAATATTCCTGGATCCTCTCCTTTCTGTATTCTCTCCCCCTTTGGCATCAATGGAAAATGGGGTGCCCAAGTACTCCCCCCATCAAATTTCTCCCCCTATCATGATGCTCCCCCTTTCATGGTGCTTCTACTTTCATTAATGTGTTCTCTTAATTTGATGCAAGAACAATCACCCCCATATTTTGGCAAAGATATTCAAATGCTTCTTATGTTAGGATATTCCGACACATAGGAAATAGTTAAGTATAACTTGGTCTAGTGTAGAGTTCGGTAAAGTGTGTTTCTTTACTATGTACTTTTGTAAATTACAATCCGATGGTCATGATATGTTCTAGACATGAAGTGATCTGATGGTTCATTCTCTCATCAGTGTTACTGACACTTGATCCATGGCTTAACACTTGATTGGTCCATGATCTCTATTTAAATAGCAGGAGAGTCATTTGTAGGGTGACTGTTCATGAGAGAAGCTTATGTAAATTTTATTTCTTTTATTAATAAATTGCCTGAAGTGGTCGTGTTGGCTCAAGCCGTGGACTATTTCATGGTTTTAACCACGTCAAGAATACTGGTGTATTGATCTGTGATCTGTTTGTGAGCGGTATCCTTTGGTGTTCTATCTGAGGAACTTACCCTATAAATTCCTACATGGTATCAGAGCTATTTGAGGGTCACATCCATTGGTGATCCAAATCCGAAGCCGGTACAACTGCATCTGACTGTCATTTCCTAGATCTATTGTTTTTTACTACTTTCGGGCTGAGAGGACTACTCTATTGTGTTAGGAGCATATGTTCCAATGAGAAACCCCTTTTGTTTCATGTGAAAAGGTTTCCGGTAGCCCTAGCTACATCATTTTTAAGATTTGGAGATATACATTCTTTATTTGCAGTTTTAGTTATTCATCTCTCTGCTTATTTCAATTTATTACCTGATCTATACCTTTCATTTTTGTGTATGCTCTTTACCCCGCGACTTTGTGCGATCTAGGCAAATCAGAAACAGAAAAGAAGAATTTTTCTCATGCATATGCTCTTTTCCATCGCGCCTTAGTGTGATTTCGGAAAATTAGAAACATTGAGAAAAATATTTAGTTTCTGGTGAAAGCTAACTTCAAGCCATAAGGTTTGGGTTTTTGTGCATGTTCATGTTGGGTTGTGTGGTTTTTTGTTTTGCGGGCAAAAATATCTTTTCAAGTAAGCACGCACCCCAAAGAAACAAAAACAAAAACAAAAAATTCTTCCTCTTTTCCAAAAATTACTAACCTTTTAAACTAGCTCACTTGGTCCAAAGTTACTTTATGAGAACAAAGGTCTTGGGTTCAAGTCTTTCTTTTTGTTGAGTTAATTTTTCAAAAAGCACATGTAACTTATGTTTTAAAGTTACTTTATGTAAAAGTGTTCTCACCCATTATAAAAGTGAGTCACTTATAATTCTAAAGTTTCTTTATCTTTTATTTAACTTACAATTTAGTCAGTAGCTCATAAAGTACCATTGTAAAAGTTACTTTCACTTATTTATAAAAGTGGGTCACATAAAAAAAAAAATTAGTGAGCTAATTAGATTAAGTTTGGAAAGGGGAGGGGGCGTGGGGGGGGAATTTTTTTTAAATATAGCATTATCATTCACCTCGGCACATTCACGCACTTCATCGGCATCTTCAACAACTTTTCTTCAGAAAGCCATAACTTCTTCATCTGGAAGCTATTTTCAGAGCCGTTTTTTTTTAGTCAGCCTAATTTTTCAAGATATTTCCATTGGAACACTTAGCTTTGACATCTACAAATTTAGTTTCTGTTAAAATGGAAAGTCCATGCCAAGTTATTTTTGACAGCACTAACTACTTCCAATGGTGGTCCTACATTGTGGATTTACTTAGAAGTAAAGGTCTTTACAGAATAGCCTTGGGCTAAGAAACTAAACCTAAAGATGAAGATAAGGTAGCCAAACGGGAAAATAGGCAAGATCAAGCACATGGGTTGATAGGGATGTATATTTCTACAGACCTTAGATTCCATATTGCAGAAGTTGATACCCCTAATGAAGCAATGAAACAGCTCACTAAAGTTTTTGGAATTAAAAATGAAATTAGAGCCCATCAACTCAAAAATGAGTTACTTATGTTGGACCCCAATAATTTTTCTTCCATTGAGGATTTTTTGTCCAAGTTTAAGACCCTTAGACTTCTCTTGGAAGGTGTTAAGATAAAGAAAGAAGATGGTAGCCTTATCTATTCCATTCTTACTAAGTTGGGACCAGCCTACTTGTGTTTGTTTCCACCTTCCATTCTATTAGAGAAGCCTTTATTTGTCAAGGACAAGACTACAAGTCCCCCTCTTTTGATGCCTTTTGTGATTCTTTAATAAGAGAACAAGAAAAACTCTTACATCTTGGTCTTCTTAATATTGGAAACTCTTCTAAAAAATCTTAGTCGCCAAACAACAACCAAATTCAAAAAATCCTAAGAAGCAGTATCCTAAAAGGAATGGTCCTAAGCAATTTCAGTCTCAAAATGAAAAATAAATTCAACAAAATGATAAGGAAAATAAAAACAAAGGGAAGAAGACTCATAGACATTGCAACTTTTGTAATCAAGATGGCCACTTAGAATCTAAATGCTTTAAGAAGATGGAAGCCTTTGAAGCAGCAATGAAGAAGCATAACATCCATTTGGAGCACTCTTCAACTTCAACTTCATCTTTAGGAATAGCACTTTCAACATGTGGTTGTCAAGCATCTCGGTCTGGTTATGCACTAAATGTATCTTATTCTTCTCATTCTCATGAGTGGCTCATTGATTCTGGAGCTTCTTATCACATGGCCAAAAAACCATGTTTTCTTCTTTAAATTATTGTAACACCTAAAATATATATGTTGGTGATGATAGATCTCTTAGTGTTGTAGGGACTAGAACTGTTCATCTAGACAATGGTCAATTTAATGATTTATTATGTGTTCCAACCTTATCCTGCAACCTTCTATCTGTATATCAAATAACTCATTCAGGTGAAGGTAAAACTATTGAATTTTCACCTCACGATGTTGTAATTAAGGACCTAAGAGATCCTAGATAGATTTTAGCTACTGACATTGCTGATGATTCTACAAGGTTGTATAAGTTTTACAACTTTGGGTCATCAACTCTTCCCTCAGTATTTGTTGCTCATAATGATGAAGTGAGCAAGCTTTGGTATGAGCGATTTCATCACTTAAACTACCGCTCCCTTCAAAATCTATGTAAAGAAAATATGGTGACAGGTCTTCCTATGGTATCTTGCAGAGATGGTGTTTGTTCTAGATGTGCACTCGAAAAACATCATTGGGATAGTTTTGAAAAATGTGCCTCTTAGCACGCCTCAACCCCTTTACAGCTTGTGCATAGTGATTTATGTGGTCCACATCCAGTTGTTTTATTCTCTGGCTACAAGTATTTCTTAACTTTCATTGATGATTTCTCTATACACACTTGGGTATACTTCTTAAAACTCAAGAGTGAAGTATTTAACATGTTCTTGGCCTTTAAGGCCTTTGTTGAGGAACAACCTGGACATCAAATTATTAAGTTAAGATTTGATAATGGTGGAAAATATGTTAACAACAAATTCATCAAATTTTTCGCTAGGCATGGAATTCAAATGCAACATACTATTCCATATACTCCACAGCAAAATGGTGTATCTAAAAGGAAGAATCGCACCTTAAAGGAAATGGCTAATTGTATGCTTCAATCTAAAGGACTTAGTCTTAATTTTTGGGTAGAAGCAATTAACTGTGCAAATTATATAGTAAATCACACTCCTACTAAGGTTTTAAATAATATCACTCCAGAAGAAGCATGGAGCTCAATTAAACCAAATGTAAGTCACTTTCGTGTTTTTGGAAGTGAAGCATGGGCCCATATTCCAGATGAGAAACATAAAGCTTTAGAACCTAAGAGTGAAAAATGTATTTTTGTTGGATAATCTGAAGATTTGAAAGGATATATACTTATTCCACTTAATTCCAAAACTATTATCATTAGAAGAGATGTAAATTTTGTTGAAAATATATCGGCCTACGAGCCTAGATCGGTGGATGTGCCACCTCTCTCTATCCCTTCTACTTCTGAAAATATTTCTTCTCAGATGATGATAGCGAGGATGACAATCCTCGCCCACCTTCTTAGGATCTTCCTTCAGCTCCTCAGCTTCCAGAATGGGTTCGTGCTACTCGGGATGCAGCAGGTGCTCTTGTAGGTGATCCTACAGATCAACGACGTACACGTTCTCAGTTTGATATAGCCTCTTATCTATTGGCTTAAGCTTCAGTGAATTATGATCCCGACACCTTTGTAGAAGGTTCAGTCCATCCAGATTGGGATGCAGCTATGAATGAAGAATATCATTCATTATTGGCAAATGATACATGGGATCTTGTTCCTCTTCCAAAGGGACAAAAAAATTTTAGATGCAAATGGGTTTACGGAACCAAGTATGGACCAAATGGAAAAGTTGATAAACATAAATCGCGTCTTGTTGCTAAGGGTTTTTCACAAGTTGAAGGCATTTACTATACTGAAACCTTCTCCCCTATTGCCAAAATGACCTCTATCCACCTTTTTCTTTCCCTTGTTGCCTCTTTCAAATGGGAAGTCCATCATATGGATGTTAAATCTTCCTTTTTGCATGGGGACTTGCATGGAGAAATCAATATGGAACAACCTCCTGGCTTTATATAACCAGACTCCAACCTTGTATGTCGGCTTAAGAAATCCCTTTATGGTCTCAAGCAAGCCCCTCGGGCTTGGTATGCCAAAATGGATAGCTTTCTTTTAGATACTGACTTTTCTAGGTGTCATTCTAACAATATTGTCTACACCAAGAAAGTGGGAAATTATCTTATCATTCTTGTTATTTATGTTGATGATCTTATCCTTACTAGTAGTGATCCCAACCTTATAAACCATTTTAATTCTAGCCTTAAAAAGAAGTTTGAAATGATAGACTTAGGACACTTGCATTATTCTATTGGTCTTCAAGTCTTGCAAACCAAGGAAGGTATTTCCCTTTCCCAGTGCAAGTATGCCTGTGATCTTCTACGCCATTTTCACATGCAAGACTATAAGCTAGCCCCTTCTCCCTTTCAATCTGCAACCAAACTTTCAATCACTTGTACTTCCCCTGAAGTTGATGCTACCTTCTATCGTCAGCTTGTAGGAAAAAATTTGTATCTAACCCATACTCGTCCTGACCTTTCCTTTGATGTTGGCCTTATTGCTCGGTTTATGCACAACCCACATGAAAGTCATTAGAAAGCAACTAAAAGAATACTTCGTTATGTTCAAGGTACAATTAGTTTTGGGATTCATTACAGTGCAGAAGCATCTCCACTATTGGTTGGCTTCACATATTCTGATTGGGCTGGTGACCCTGATGATCGAAAGTCTACAGTAGGTTATGTCTTCACTCTTGGTTCTAGACCTGTTACATGGGCTTGTAAGAAACAAAGTGCCATTTCTCTTTCTTCAGCAGATGCAGAGTATCATGGTGCCATAAAAGCTAGTAAGGAAGCCCTATGGCTTCGTCAGATCCTGTCAGAGTTTGGATTTCAGCAGCAGCATCCGACTACACTTTGGTGTGATAATCAAAGTGCCATTCAGCTATGAAAAGATCCAGTCCAACATCAGCGCAGCAAACACATTGAACTACACATGCACTTCATCAGAAAGCTCATCCATTACCATATTCTTGAAGTGCAACATTGTTCATTCGATGATCAAGTTGCAGACATCTTTACAACGGCTCTCACACAGGTGAAGTTTACTAAATTTCAATTTATGGTTGGAGTTCAGGAAGTTGTCACTAAGGGGGCATAGGCTATAATGCCTCCTTCCTTCTCCTATTGTGTCATATTTGTGCATCCTTCAATCCTATCCCAAGTTGTTCTTAAGGGGGGATGTTAGGATATTCCGACACATAGGTAATAGTTAAGTATAACTTGGTCTAGTGTAGAGTTAGGTAAAGTGTGTTTCTTTACTATGTACTTTTGTAACTTACAATCTTGCGGTCACGATATCTTCTAGACATGAAGTGATCTGACGGTTCATTCTCTCCTCGGTATTACAGACACTTGATCCATGGCTTAACACCTAATTGGTCCATGATCTCTATTTAAAGAGCATGGAGAGTCATTTGTAGGATGACTTTTCATGAGAGAAGCTTATGTAAATTTTATTTATTTTATTAATAAATTGCCTGAAGTGGCCACGTTGGCTCAAGTCGTGGACTGTTTCCCTCTTTGAGGGTTTTAACCACGTCAAGAATACTGGCGTATTGATCTATGATCTATTTGTGAGTGGTGTCCTTTGGTGTTCTATCTGAGGAACTTACCTTGTAAATTCCTACAGGTTTTGTAAAGATATCTGCATTTTTCTCCTTTGTATTGACGTATTCCAACTTGACATTTTTTTCAACAACTTGTTCTCAGAGAAAGTGGTATTTTATTGGAATATGTTTGGTCTTTGAGTGCATTACCGGATTATTTGAAAGATTGAGACCGTTGGCGTTGTCACAATAGATGGTGGTTTATTAGTATCTATGTTGACATTTTTCAATGTTTCCTTAATCCATAGTATTTGTTTAAAAAAATCTACTATAGCTATATATTCAGCTTCAACTATGGAGAGATATATAGAAGATTGTTTTTTACTAAGCCAAGATACTAGACAATCTCCCATGAAGAATGCATTTTCCCTGGTACTTTTTTGATCATCTACGCTTCTAGCCCAATTAGAATCGATGTTAGTTGTCAGGTTAAGAGTTGTGATTTTGGGATACCATGGACCAAAATCAGAAGTACCTTTCATGTATCTAAGAATTCTCTTTACAGGTAGCAAATGGGATTGCTTAGGAGTCAATTGAAATCTTCCCACCATTCCTAGTACTTGCATAATATCGAGACTTCTAGCAGTTAAGTATAGGATAGCTCCACTTATTAACCTATAAAGAGTTTCATCTACCGAGGGGGGTTCAACATCTTTTCTAAATTTGCAATCTGTGGTCATCGGTGTACCCATAGGTGCACATTCTTCCATCCCATATCTTTTTAGCATATATTTAAGGTATTTTTCTTGAGATATGAACATACTTGTTGTAGTTTGAATTACCTGTAGTCCAAGGAAGTAAGAAAGCTCACCAATCATTGACATTTCAAACTCTTTTGACATATTTTGAGCAAACTCATGGCTCATCCCATCATCATTGCTGGAAAAAATCAGATCATCAACATATACAAGAGTGACTAGAAATTTGTCTTTGTCTATCTTAATGCAGAGATTACTTCCTATCACTCCCTTTTTGAAGTGTTGTTGTTGTATATAATGATCCAATATTGTGTACCAAGCTCTAAGAGCTTGTTTCAATCCATATAGTGCCTTTTTCAACTTGCAAACAAAGTCTTTTCCTTCTACTAGGTCAAACCCTTCTGGTTGCTCCATGTAAACTTATTCTTTTAGATCACCATTTAGAAACGTTGATTTCACATCCATTTGATAAACTTTGAATCCTTTTGAATAAGAAAATGCTAAAAACATCCTTATAGCCTCTATATGAGCTACTGGTGCAAAGGTTTCTTCAAAGTCAATTCCTTTTATTTGTGAATAACCTTTACAAACAAGCCTTGCCTTATTTCTGATGATTTTTCCATCTTCATTCATTTTGTTTTTGAACACCCACTTGGTTCCAGTTATATTTGTATCTTTTAGATGAGGTACAAGTTCCCATGTTTCATTCTTTTTTATTGAAACATTTCTTCTTCCACTGCTTCTACCTAATGAGGGTCCTTACTAGCTTGAACAAAGTTTTTTGGTTCTACCATGGATAGTAAGGCAACATTATCTTTTCTTGGTGTATTAGTCATCCTTCTTCGAGTCTGTATTCCATCATCTGTATTCCCAATAATATGTTCTTCTTGATGGTTTTTTTGAACAAATTTTACTTTTCATGGATTCTGAGATGGTTCCTTTTGATTTTCTTGATCCTTTTCTTCCTTTGTTGTATCTTCTTTAAAATCTTCAAGAATAGAATCTTCTTCACATATTTCAATCTTTTTTTCTGGGAGTGCCTCATCAACCTTCACATCAATGCTTTCTACTATCTTTTGTATTCGATTATTGTAGCATTTGTATGCTTTGCTCCTTGTAGAATATCCAAGAAATATTCCTTCATCAACTCGAGAATCAAACTTGCATCGTGAGTCATCATTGATCTTCATAAAGCATTTACTTCCAAAAATTATAAAGTATTTTACTGAAGCAGGTATTCCTTTCCATAATTCATATGGATTCTTGTCAATATTTGGCCTTAGTTGGGCTCTATTCAAGATATACATTGTAACTACAACTGCTTCTCTCCAAAAATTGGCTTGTAAATTAGCTGCTAGTAACATTGTTCTTGCCATTCCTTGCACAGTTTTGTTTCTTATTTCCACTACTCCATTTCGTTTAGGAGTTATAGCTACAGAAAGTTCTTTTGATACCATGTAGATCACAGAAATTATTGAATTCTTTTGAATTAAATTATCCTCCTCTATCTGTTCTAAGACACTTGATTTTTTATTCTTTTTCATTTTTCACAAGGGCTTTGAAATTCTTAAAACATTCAAATGCTTTGGATTTAAAATTTATAAAGAATACCCACATGATTTTAGTATAGTCATCAACAAATAGAGAAAATTACCTTCCGCCTTGTAGAGTTGGAGTTCTCGTTGGTCCACATAAATCTGCATGTATGATCTCCAAAGGTTTTGATGTTGTGATATCCTTAGTCTTGAAGCAGGTTCTAGATTTTTTTCCATGTTGACATGGGCCACACACAACTTGATCTAGCTTGATAATTTTTGGAATGTCTCTTACTACATTTGTTTTACTGATATTATCCAAGTTATCAAATTTTAGAAGCCCCAATTGTTTGTGCCATAACCAGTTTTCATCTACTCGACTCATATAACATTTATCATCTTGAATTTTACTCAAAATATATACGTTGTCTAGTATTCTTACTCCTTTTTCCACAAGTTCTCCTGAGGAGGAATTCTTTATCTCACAACCTTTAGTATTGAAGACAACATTATTTCCTTGGTCACAAATTTGACTAACACTTAAAATATTGTGTTTGATCCCTTCCACTAGTAGTTCTATTTTGAGATTTTCCATTTCCATTAACAAGAGAAACAGTCCCTTTTCCCACAATTTTAGCGGATCCACTTCCAAAAGATACATTTCCATCCTTCCTATTTAATGAGATAAACTTCTTTTGGTCACCTGTCATGTGTCTTGAACATCCACTATCCACAAACCATTGATTTTCATCAAAATGTGCACATAAAGCTAGACCACATTTATCTGTAGTGGGTTCCTCGTTCTCCAATTCTTCTCTTTTGAATGAAAAAATTTGTGTATCATGGCCATAATCATTGCATTTTGAGAAAACAGGATCATACTTAGCCAAAGGATCAAATGAATTATAATTCTTGATATATACTTGTGATTTTAGGCTATGTGGCTTGCTTTGATGATTGATCTTATATATTGAAATGTTATCCTTATCAGCTTTGCAATGCTTAGCTTGTTGACCAAAATTTCTACAATGAAAGCAATAACCAATAAAGTTCATTTGATACCTGTTAGAATGGCCTTGACTTGATGTAGAATTCTTCCTTGGAGGTAGCCTTCCTTGATTCCTTGGGTTGTTAAAGGTGGACCTTTGCTCTTGGTGGGATGGCTTCTCCTCTTTTGGATGACTGCAAAGGATGTCAGCATAACTTCTTTGGATTTTTATATTCTCCTTTGTACTTGATGATTCTCCTTTGAAACCAATTCCAGACTTGTCATGTTGAGGTATTTGAGTATTAAGGATGTTATCAAGAGTTTGAGAGCTTTTCCAACTCTTTTTAACTTGATACAACTCTCTTCTTAGGGAAACAATTTCAGCTTCACGTTTTTTCGCAAATTTCTTCTCTTTATTTTAGTTTATTTTTCAATAATTATTCCTTCCTTTTTGCTTCCTATTTTTCCACTTTGAGAGAAATTACCTTCTTTCGTAATTTCTCATTTTCTTCAATGGCACTCATTAGTAAATCATCCATGTCTCCTTCTTCTTCTTGTTCGAAATCATCTTCATTTGTAAATGCCATAAATAATACTTCACTACTTCCAACATATATATATTCTTTATCGGACTCATCATCATCTCTTTTGTGTGGAAAGGTATTTTTTAGTTGATTACTTCTGAGTAATAATGAATTCTTCTTCATCAGAGTCATCTTGTTTGGAGAAGATATTCTTTTTGTTAAACCCTTTCTTCTTAAACGCCTTCTTTTTATATCCATCTTCATCATCATTATCATTTTATGAGGACATTTTACAGCATAATGTCCTCTTCTTCCATATTTAAAAAAAAAAAAAAAATAGAGGATACTTCCCTTTGAGCTTGGACCCTTTCCTTAGTTTTCTTACGAATAAATCTAGTTCAGATTTAGTGTCGGAATCATCACTGCTATAATTATGATTTTTCCCTTTCTTTGATGACCTTGAAGCTTTGAATTCAGCTTCCTTGGAGTTAGGGATTCCTTTTCTCATTTCATATGCAATGAGAATCCCATGAATTTCTTCCATTTTTAGGTCATCCAAGTCCTTAATTTCTTCTATGGCACTGAATTTGGAATAAAAATGTTATGGAAGTGATCTCAAAACCTTTCGAACAACTCTGCTTTCTTCAATGGTTTCACCTAAACCTTTGAGTGAGTTGATGACTTCATCTACCCGGAGGAAATAGGCTACAATATCTTCTTCATTATCCATCTTAAGACTCTCAAATTGTCTTCTATGTTTTTGTATTTTTTCCTTTTTGACCTTGGATTCTCCATCATAAATAGCAATAAGCTTGTCCCACATTTCCTTGGAAGAATCATAGTTCATAGCTTTTGTAAATTATGAATCATTAATTCCACTTATTATGGAATTTAGTGCTTTGTCATTTGCTACATAAACTTTATGTCTGTCCTGATCTATTGGTGGAGTAGTTGTAACTTTATACCCATCAGTAATTGATTTCCATACTTCAGGTCCAAGAGACATTAAATAGAATGTCATCCTATGCTTCCAAAAGCCAAAGTTTGTTCAATCAAATTTGGGATTTTGTCTTGAATACTCATTCATCATTATGACTTAAGAATCCTTCTTCTAGTCGTTAGATTGATTATGAAGAAGTTGGATTTGATAGAAAATGTTGGAAATATTGAGTGGGGTGTGAAACGGTATTTCTTTTCAATTATTATATTTACCAGTTAATATTCTTCACAATTTTATTAGAAAATAAATAATAAGGATTTTATTATAAACAAGTGAGGACACCAATCCTCTTTTACAAAAAATTTAAGTACGATGATGTTTGAGGGAACCAACCCTTCAATATTCCAGGCTCCAACCTGTTGCCAAGCACCAATTTGGACTTTTATGAGGCTCCAACCTCTAGGGCTACAACCCTATCCTTCTCAAGGCTCCAACCTCTTTTTAGAAGCTCCAACCTCTAGGGAACCAACCCTTCAATCTTCTTAATTAATAAATGAAATGTATGGATGAATTACGTTCAAAAAATTTAGGACCTCCTTCAATAGTCAAACAGTCGCTCCACAAGACTGCCCAAGCCTCCTAATTTTGTCCATTGTCCAAGATCTGAATAGGAGTGTTCTTCATTGTCCAAAGCTTCAAATTCTTGATTGTTTAATACTCCAAAATATTCATTGTTCAAGGCCTCGAGTTCTTCACTATTAAAGAGTGCGCAGAGGTTTCAGTTGTTTGATGTGTCACACATAAGTCTAATATAGGTCTAAGCCTTTCAAAGTCCAAGCTTCCACAAATAGTTGTCCACACCCCTATTTGCAGATCTGATCTCTCCACGTGAGAGTGTCCACACATTCGAGATCAATTTTAACCCAATCCAAAATTTGCTTCATCTCGTCCTTTAGCTTATTTTCTTTGGTGCTGTAAAGTTCACAAGTTTTGAACTATGGCTTACTCTCTGTGATAGATCACCGAATTGGGTGAGTTGAAATGAAGGTTTAGACTTGTATTTATATGATTTTCACCAATAAAAAAAAAAGACACGTTTATTAGAGGATAGTCAACTTGTGCATGAGGTGGCACATTGAAAATATATTAAATAGTTGTTTGAAGGGGTCTTTATTAATAACCGACCAAATATAACATAGTTTCATTATTACGGAAACCATATTTTAATAGCAATATAGGAGGGGCCATAGCCTTTAATCAAATGAATAACGTGAAACCATATTCATAAGAGGAATTTTAAGGCCTAAAATGGGCCTCCAAAGGAAATTATAAAATAATAGTGGAAATAATAAAATAAAATTAGATTACATCATCAAGTTTTAGAGGGAAAACAAAAAAAAGAAAAAACTATTTTTTCAACTTGTATTTTCAACTTATCTCCCTATGGGTTTACTCAGATTTGAGCAGAAACACTCATTGGATGCAGCGTTTGATTCCTCATCCAAAGAGTACCCATGTTGCATACTTTTTATGGACCTTGTTACACTAAAAATGAGAAATGCATGAAAAACATGATTGCAATCACGTTTTTTCATGTACTTCTCATTTTTCATGTAGCGGGGTCCATCAAAAGTATGCAAAATGGGTACTTCTTGGATGAGGAATTAAATGTTGCATCCAACGAGTACCCCCACTCGAAATTTTAGTAAAACCTTAGGGAGATAAGTTGAAAATATGAATTGAAAAAGTAGTTTTATTATTTTATTATTTTTTAATCTTTTTACTTTTTTACTCCAAAAATGGTGAATCATCCCCCATGGTTGACATCATCATCTTGAACCCTATTATTTATTATAAAGGTTATTTTGGTTGTACATTTTTCTTAGGAGGCCCATTTTAACCTCAAAATTCCTCTAATGATAATGGAAGTCGAGAGGTCCCACATGCCACATCATCACTTTATTCTCGTACATCAGCCCCACATGGATATCGAAGGTTTATATCGAAAGCTTTAACATGACATGGCCTACAAGTCTTGTGATATAGAAAAGTTCCAATGAGGCGGACGTGATATTGTATTAGAATCATTGTAATAAAACCAATTGGGTCTGCAACCATATCGGAAATCAAAGGGTCTTATCGGAGGTGCCATTCAAAAGTTTCGATAAAGGGCCAAACGTGATTTAATAATTAAATCATTAAATTAAATCACATTGGGTCCGCATATCAGAGGTCGTAGATCGAAGGTCCATATCACATATCGGAGATCGGATCTCCATATCGCACATCAGAGACCAGAGCTCCATATCAAAGATCGGAGATCTTACACACAATAAAATTGTTGATATAAAAATAATGATATCATCTTTCGATATCATTGTTCTTCACTTTTGTCTCTTCCTTTTGGGCATATGCGGTCTTTTCTTGGATCTGCTACTCTTTGGCTTGTCTTGGCTCCTGCTCTTGGCTTCCGATGGCTTCCCTTTGAACTACTTCTTGCTCTTCTCTTTGGTACTGCTCCTCTTGCTCCTTGGGACTGATTCTTGGATCCAACGCTTCTTGGGATTTTGTATGTCTATATATATATATTTTCAATCCATGTGGCCATCAATGACAAAACTGACATCTCAACAATCCAACCCCAAAGGTATGATTTTTCATTATGTAATTGGGTTTTTATGCTTGATTTTCTTGGGCACAACTGGGAACGGATTAGTGGGTGGATTTGGTGGGAATAATGAGATTTGATTATACCCTTGTTTCCTTACCTCAAGTTGGGGGTTAATCTTGTATCCTAGTCCCACAGGATCTCGTCTATGAGCTATTAGCTTTAGGAGCAGCACTACATGGGAAACCTTGATTTTGGTTGTGTAGTCCCACTTCCCGACACCATATATCTCACTCCCCTCCGCTCATTACAATCCTTTTTTCACATTTTCCCATCTAGGTCCACATTTTTCCATTGGGTCCACAAGGTGTTAGCCACACCACCCCCTTGTCCACACCTTGGGTCGGGCTTGGAACGATGCCTTGGAGGTTGATGTAGCTAAAAGGAAAGACAAAAGCATAATATGGCCACATACAACAGGAAATGTACCACAAAATGCAAAATATGTTTGGTACAAAAGAATTTAGCACGTGGGAAAAATCTAAACATGATCTCTACCCCTTATCTCAAGAAAAGTGTATATTAATATAATTTTACCAGAGCTTTTTGGGAAGTAAATTGATGTCTAAAGTGGAGAAATTAATTGCTTATTTTTGTCTTTAGGAATGCATAAATAATGGTGGATGGTAACTCATGGTAAGTATGCTTGATTACATATGAATCCTACTTATTTTGGTACAAATACTTGCTTTAATTATGGTGGGCAATAATTCTGCATATAATTGACTTATAATCATGAAATGTCCATACATTATGAAGATGAGAATTTTAGGAAATAATTTTACCTAATATATGACCATGGGAGATCAATGTAGAGAAAGTTTTCCATAAATTTGAATAAGTCAATCAATAGAGATAACCCTCTTTAATGTCTAATGAAAATTCTCCTAAATTTTTTGCATAGCATGCTAAAATCTACTCCATCCGTAGTCCAAAGAATTCGTGAGGGTTTTACAAGGTAAAAATATTAAATTTTTCCAACACTCGGTGAATTGGACAAAGTTTCTACGAATTAAATGTTATTTTTTGTTGCCCAATAAAACCACCCAAGTACCGGAAATTTGGACAAAGTTTCTAAAATCCAAATATCAAATTTGACCAATAATACCATCGGGGAATCGGCTACTTAGATAAAGTTTCTAAAAGATAAATCTTAATTTTTTGTCGATGGCCAATAATCTCATTAGGGAATTAGAAAATTGAACAAAGTTTCCAAAATTAAAATCCCAAATCTCACTAAAATTAAAGTATTTACTCCATCAACAGTCAATAAAAGGTTTGGATTTCTACCCTATTGGAGATTGGGGAAATATTTTGGGTTTTCCCATGGACAATTTCTGAACTCTTCCAATGTCCAATGAAGCCTTAGGCACTTTGGAATTTGTGATGTGATTATGTTCAGAATTTTATTTGCACTTGGGCTTTATTTATTATTATAATAATGGTGGATTATTGATATTTTTGTGGATTTATAAACTAAAGTTTTATTTGTATACCCTCATGCAAATACATGTGAAGAAATTAATTGGAGTTCTAGATGACATGGTGTGGCTAGATGGCCTTGGTGTTGATTCAACACCTCACTTGGTGTGACATATGGACTAAAATGCCAAATCATTTTCCATGTGGCAGTTGCTATGTAGCGCTAACATGGCCCTAAGGGTAAAAATTTTCAAATGAGCATATCTCGAAAATTCAAACTTAGTTTTTAATAAAGTTTATACTTCCAAAAAAAATTGACAAGAAGAAGGTGATGGTGATCTCAGAAAAAAGTTTTGAGTTGCATAAGAAAAGAAAAAAATGATACCTCATACCCTGAACAAGGTAAGAGGGGATTGGGTATATCACAAAGTGGTATCAAAGAAGAGTTCAAACATTGGACATGGATGGGTCAAATATAGAAAAATAAGGAACATTATTAGAGTCATGGTTCAAACACTAGACTTTCATGGGCGAAGAAATAGATTGCAAAGATAAAATTTTCAAAGCAGTGGTTCAACACAATGGCTAGATGGTTCATAGTTAAGCCAAGAAGCCAAATTAGCAAATTTGTGGATCAACATAAGGCCCAAAGTGTCAAAGATATGTCATAGAGATAAAATTTCCAAAGTAATGGATTGAGAATTGAGTCAGCATGGATAAAAATTGAGCCACAATGGATTGGGAATTGAGCCAGCATGGATCAGAAGTAAATTACAGAGTAAAGATTCTAGAGCAAAGACTACAGTAGTAAGGTTTTATGGCATGGGAACCAAGATTACTATATACAAAAAAAGGGTTGTATAGAACTAAGATTGCTAGAAAAATAATGTCACAAGATTTATGACATGTGTAACATATATTTGTTAAGAGATTGAGGCATGACTATTGAAGATGTAGTGAATGAAGAAATTCAATGGAATGTTAATTGCCAAAGTTGTGAAGGATATAGTCAGGATGTTGACTATATTTCCCCTGAACAGCTCAATAGAATGATAATTGCAAAAGTTCGTGACTAAGTGATGCATCTATGATTATGAGGGGGAATATGTCAATTTTTCTCTTGCTGTTGTTATATACTAATAAAGAAGAAAAAACATAGTAATGATATAATTGCAAGAGATTGAATAGCCAAAAATGCTTATGCAATAATAGGCACTAAGACAATGATATGCTAGGTGCATATAGACATGCTAAGTACAAACAATAATCAATGAGCATACATATAGCATGAATGAAGACTCAGAGTAGTATGTTGTTATAATATGATTGTGATGGTTAATTGGGGTTAATGATGAACATGTAACTAGGTACAAGTTGATAGTATGGTTGGAAAAGCTAATAAATATGTTGCACATATTATTTGTGGAGATAAGGTTGTGGATAATAAAGTGATGATCGAGAGCTTGGTAAAGGGGAATGCAAGAACCATCCCTAGGATATCAACTAATTAGGTAGTGTCCAATAGAATATTGATAGCCATGTAGGTATGGTAACTCCATGTTACTTGGAATTAATGATTTCCTATTGTTGTCTTCGAGGGCAGCATGTTATGCTTATGCCTATGCAACATGTCCTTTGAATGGTTGTAATCTTTCATAAGGAAGAATGATATTTCATTTAACAAATGAACATGAATGGTGAGAAAAAGGTGCAAGCAATGCACAATCCTGTTAGTGTGCATGATTGACGCATTATTTGAATGCATGGTTCAATGAATAGTGTGAATGTATGTCTTTGTATATCCACTTGAAGTGGGTAGGGATTTAGTCAAAATGATAGGGTTGGTACTAATTCATGAAATGGAGGTCATCTTAAAGGTTTCTATATATTGCAACCAGGAAGAGTTGTATGTTGATGTAGTCACATTTGAATGGACTACGAGAAATCTCAGACTAAGGAAGTAGAGTTATAAAATGATGAAGAAAACAACTAAGTATTTTGATACAGTTATATTATATTTGATATACTCTCTACAAATCTGGTTGCATAACACTAATATGTTGGTACTAATATAGTCTTGTGAAGTGTCTATGTTGTGTAAAATGATGGGTTAAATACAGAAATAAATGGCAAGCCTAGTTGATAGTAATTTCTCAAAGGAAATGGAGCAGATTTGTTGTGAATTCCAGGATACGCAAAGCAATTAGAAGGGGAAACCCTTGACTCTCTTCTCTGCTAATGTGTTGTTAGGGAGGAAAGAGTTGGAATGTAAGAATTATATAAGCTAGAGCATGTTAATGAAATCCACAAAGGAAAGTAATTCAATATGGAAATTTAACTAATAAATGCATCAAGAGAATGCTTCATAGAGTGCATGCATATTTGCTAAGACATGTCAAATATGCAATGAGGATTTAAAAGTGTTGATACGTGTGTTTTTTGATTGGCTTGATAAGTTGACGTAATTATGAATTTGATACGTGATTAGGAATGGTTGAAGATGATGATGAGACAATTTTCTGGCAAAGAATGTTCGTCAAAAGGGTGATGAAGGGAACATATAATATTTTGAGGAGTATCAGTCAGGTCAACTAACATAAGAAATAATTAATGTAATTATGTAGGTATGGATTGGTCACACCATAACAACAGGTGATTTAAAGGAATAGGTAAGAATTCCTTGAGGTTTAAGTTGTATCTCTAATGATATTCTTTATGATTAAATGCACAAGTTATTAATAGTCAACTAGGGTATGATTAAGGTAAAAAAAAATCCAACACATAAAGACTTAGTAAAAATCTCAATGATATGTGCATGCATGGTTGTAATAATGGACAACCTTCAAATGAATGATTAATGCACTCATGTAATGGATTGTGGATGGAATTTTCATAATTTGTTGGATAAGTAAATGATAGTTTCCTTTCGGAGAGGACAGAGACAGGGGCTAATGGGTGATCTTCGAGGATATGGATGCGCGGGTTTCGGGTGATCCCCCGCACAGGCTGCGACAAACGACAGTAAACGCCTTTCCAGCGTTTCTGGTGCTGTTCCCAGAGGTGCTATTATATTTCCCTGAATTTCTGCGGACAGCTGGAGGTCATTTTTGTGGCAGGTCAACTGGTTTGAAGGGTTGTTTCCCCTGTTTCTCACTGTCGGTTTTTGCCTTGGGGTTCTCGTTTTTATTTTCGACGAGGCTCAGTCTCGTGTTTTTGAGGGCGTCAGGGAACTGTCTGCGGTCTCTGTTGTCGTTTTCCTCCCTAGGTGCTCACCAACCATGGTTAATCCGGAGGAGTTGGTGGACTTAGACCCGTCATTGGAGGATATTTTGTCCATGTGGGGCAAAGAAACCACCGAAAAAAACGTAGACCTGTATTTTGGCGGTAAAAAAAATTTTGAACCGACTTCTCCTTCAGTGGAGGTGTTGCCCCCTTTCTTGCATCTCGATGGGAACCTTGCAGCTGAGAATGTATCGGTTTCAAATCAGGTTGTTAAAGAGCAAAGAGCAGAGATCGATGCGACGGAAGGGCGTGTAACAGGCGGGTTGTCTTCAACGTTCAAAGGCAAGTCAGTGGTCTGCTGGAATCTCTCTTCCATCGGCCTGGAAGGATCTGAATCTTTGGGCCGCTCGTTGGGTGTTGGGAAGGAGATTCCTACTGGGGGCTCCTCTCATTTTAACAGGGCTTCGCTCTCAAGAAACCAGTTTTTCCCTGAAGCACAGCGCCATCAGAGATGCAAGGGGAGTCATGGACTCAATGAAGAAGCCCCAGGGGTGTCTGAAGTTCCTTCAAGGGGTTTTTGCTCTGAGAAATTACATGTCGGAGATCCCTCTACAAAGCGTCCCTTATACCAACAGGTTGTGCATACAGAGGAATCGGCTCAGGATGAGGGAGATTGGTCAGACTCTCCCGGGGATACTAAGGTTCAAGAAGAAGTTTTTAGAAGTAAGGGAGATAAAAGAAAATCCCAAAGGGCCATTGGGTCTCTAGATCCGGGGGGAAACCTGGTTCTGGGAATGGAAGTGTCAATTGATGAAACCCTGGAGGTCGCTGATTGCACTGTTGTTGGCCGAGCTCGGGGAAAGAAATTATCTCCAGCGTTTCTACAGTCATGGGGGGAAGATCATTTTTTTAATCCATCTCCCCTTCGTTTTGAGGCCCAATGTCTCGTCAAAGGATGGTTCACTTTCCGGTTTGAAGACAAGGATGCAGCAAACGGGTGTTGAGTAAAAACTGGTTCATGGGGCATATTCCAGTTCTGATGAAGCGCTGGACTCCTCTTTTTGACGCCATGAAGGAAAATACTCAGGTCTTTCCAGTTTGGGTGCGGGCCCCTGGTCTCCCGATCTTCCTTTGGACGGAGACTATTTTCAAGTCCATTGGAAATAAGCTGGGATCATTCCTGGAGGTTGATATGTCGTTTAAGGAGTCGAAAATAAAGGCGACAGCCCGAATCTTGGCAAATATCGACCTGAGCAAAGGCCTGCGGAAAACTATTAATCTACAGTATAAGGAATTCATTTTTGAGCAATTATTAGATTATGAGCATTTGCCGTTCCGATGCCATATTTGCCATGAATATGGGCATCTAGCCAAGAAATGCCCTATGCTCAGGAGGCGAAGTCGGCTCAGGAGGTCCCCTGTTCTCAAGAACAAAAGGAATTTTCAATCTCAATCCGAGCCAGAGAAGGAGGTAAGGCCACATCAGACAGAGGCGGGACTTAATCCTGGAGATTACCGAAAAGAGGATTTTGATGTAGATTCTCGGGAGAATAAGGAAGCTCCTTCAGAAAATCCCCCGCTCGATGGCGCTGGGACGGAAACCAATCAGCACCCTTCAAAAGATCAAAACTCTTCAGCATCGGAGGTTTCGGCTAAGCCAAATCCACTTTCTAATTTCAACTCTCAAGCTTTTGTAAATGTTAAAGAATCCATTACGGTTTCCCCTCATTTTCCTGTCTCTGCAATGGAAAATATGTCGAGTGATATCGCGGATTTGGAGCCCCAATCTGGTATGGAGCCTCCTCCTGAAAATCTGCATCCACCAGATTTGAACTGCGACAAGCACTGGCCTCCCCTTTCGCCCCGTGCTCAAAAGACTCCCTGTCCATACAACCTCAGGTCCTTGGGGAATAAGGCCGATCAGAACGTAGCCTTTGGAGGCCTCGATCGTACATCTACCCAGGGTGTTTCTCGAGGCAAAAGGGGAAGAAAATCTGACATCTCCAAAGCAAAATTAAAAGCAAAGCTGGATGTAGCGGACGGAAAACAATTTTCTATTCTCGGGGCACTTAGAGCAGTGCAGCCCCCTGAGCATGTTAAGAAATGATTTTCTCCTCATGGAATTGCAGAGGCTTGGCCAGTAAGCCCAAGAAACTGGCGCTAAAAGAGTGGCTATCTAATTCAAAATCTGATATCCTTTTCCTCCAAGAGACTTTGGGGAAAGGCTCGGAGGTGGAAGCGTGCTTGTCCTCTCTTCTTCCTGGATGGTCCTTTTTTGCAATTGACTCATCTGGCCACTCAGGGGAACTCGCCATTGGCTTTAAACAGGGAAGAATCAAAGTTTCAAACAGTTGGGGGCTGAAGCAAGCTATGGGTATGGAAGTCACCTCTCCAGACTTCCCATTCCCTCTCCTAATAGTAAATATTTATGGGCCTTGTCAAGGTAGGGAGACCTTCTGGTCGGATCTACTTGCCAAATCGGTGATGAACTCTCCACTGCTGGTGTTGGGTGGTGATTTAAATTTCTCTTTAGGCAGAGCGAAAGCTTGGGGTCCCTCGGCCAGGGAGGATCCTCTTACGGATTTCTTCACACAAGCCTTCATCGATAAAAAATTAACTGATCCCTCCCCGACCAAGCTAAAGCCTACATGGAGGAACAGACGTTCTGGGGAGGATAGGATCGCAAGGAGACTGGACCATTTCCTACTTTCTGAGGGTCTTATCCAAAATGTCCCCCTCTTTCGTCAATGGGTTGAGGAGGTTGGGAACTCTGATCATTTTCCTATTTTTCTGGACCTATCTTTTCCCCCTCCAAAGCCTCCAGCTCCTTTTAAATTTAACTCTTCATGGCTCCAAGATTCATCCTTCGCTAATCTTTTCAAGTCGACATGGATTCATCCGGCACAGAATGCCAATGAGAGCAAGGGTTTTATGTTTATGGAAAATCTGAAAAGGCTCAAGAAAGCCACCATATCATGGGCAAAAGATAGGCAGTGGCAACAAAATGAAGACCTGATAAAAATCAGGGAAGAGTTGAAGGTTTTGGAAAGCGTGGATGCATATGGCTACGCTACTCAGGCATCTAAGGACCGAATCCTTTCTCTGGAAAAATCCCAAAACCAGATTCTCCTGGCAAAGGAAGAGGAATGGAGACTCAAAAGTAGGGCGTTATGGCTTAAGTTAGGAGATGAAAATACAAGTTTCTTCCACAACTATGCAAGAGGAAGGAAATCAGCAAACACCATTTGGAGCCTAAAAGATGAAGCAGGTAGGGCAGTAAATACTTTCTCTGATCTTTCGGGCTTGGGACAGAGGCATTTCCAGAACCTTTATTCTGATACAGGTGAGGCCACCATAGGTGAAATTCTGCGGACTGCTCAATCTTTCCCTAGTTTCTTTGAGGAGGATGAAGCTGAGGATCTGTCAATCCCTGTTTCTAAGGACGAAGTTGAATATGCTATGAAAAATATGGGGAAGGATAAAAGTCCCGGTCCAGATGGGTGGACTATTGAGCTTTTTCTTCATTTTTCTGATATGATTGGATCTGAAATCACTGATGTTGTGGAAGAATCTAGATTGAAAGGAGAAATTTATAGACCTTTTAATTCAACTTTCATTGCACTTATACCAAAGAAAGATGAGCCGGAGTCCTTCGAAGACTTCAGGCCTATATCACTATGTAATTGCATTTATAAAATAATTGCAAAAGTGATAGCTTCTAGGCTCGTTCCCGTTCTTTCCAAAAACATCTCTATGGAACAATTTGGTTTTTTGGAAGGAAGGCAAATACACGAGGCCATCGGGGTAGCCCAAGAAGTTCTCCACAGCATCAAGCAGAAGAAGTTGAAGGGGTCGATCCTAAAGATTGACCTTTCAAAGGCCTATGATCGTATCAATTGGTTGTACCTTCGGATGCTGCTCACACACCTGGGATTCAAATATTCTTTTGTTAGTTGGATAATGAGTTGTATTTCGAATGTTAGCTTTGCAGTCCTGATCAATGGTGCTTCCTCTCCCTTCTTCAACAGCCAAAGAGGCCTCAGACAAGGATGTCCGCTATCTCCCCTCCTTTTTCTTTTGGTGGCGGAAGGCTTCAGCAGATTGATCCATAAAGCCAGACGGTCTGCCACGATCAAAGGTATTGAGGTTGCTATAAATCTTTATATTACTCACTTACTTTTTGTTGATGACATTCTGATATTCACAAACGGATCTCTCTCCGAAATGGAGGAGTATAAAGTCATTTTTGATCTTTTTATGAAAGCCACGGGTATGCAAATAAACCTGACAAAATCTCAAGTTAGTGTGTCAGGGCTTAACAGGAGAGAACGTTCAAGAATGTCCAATCTTTTCCCTTATCAGACCCAACCTTTGGACTCTCCTTTTAAATACTTGGGATTCTGGCTAAAACCGGATTCTTACAAAAAAGAGGATTGGAACTGGATTATAGCAAAGCTGGAAGCTAGAATATCCCACTGGAGTTTTAGATGGTTGTCTAGAGCAGGAAGAGTGACCCTTATAAAATCTGTTTTATTGGCTATTCCGGTCTATTGGGCTGCCCTTACCTGGATCCCTAAAGGAGTTTTGGAGAAAATTAGAAGACTTTGCTGCAGATTTTTATGGGCAAGATCGAATGACAAATCAAATCTTCCTTGGGTGGCTTGGGATAAGATCGCCAGGCCAAAAGAATGGGGAGGATGGGGAATCAAAAGGCTTCCTGAATTCAGTACTTCTTTGGCTGCTAAGTCTGGTTGGAGACTCATCTCGACGGAGAACCATTGGACAAAGGTGATTAAATGGAAGTATATTGATCCAGTTCCCCTGGAAGATTGGATCCGCAGCCAGGAAAAGTTGTCGAAGCAGTCTTCTGTCATATGGAAGGCAACGGTGGCGGCTTTCTCTGTGATCGAAGAAGGCCTGGCTTGGAAAGTGGGCGATGGGAAAAATGTCAGAATTGGGAAAGACCCATGGGTCGGATGTAATGCATCATATGCTCTCTCACCTGGTCTCTTGAGACACCTGGGCAGTAAAGGCATTTTCTCCCTTAACCAGGTGGAAAAAGTTGGCCCTTACTCTATCTGGGGCCAGCCTTGGAAAAATGCTGAGGACCTTGGTCTTAATATAAGATGGCATAATGAATGGGCCTCTTATGTTGAAGAGCTTCATCGTTCAAATGTTAGGATTAATAATGACCAGGATGTTTTGTTATGGGCCCAAGGAAAAACTGGTGTGTACTCCCCCAAAGATGGCTACTCTTTTCTTATGAAAAAGAAAGGCTGGGCGGAACCGGAGTGGTGCGCTAAAAATATGTGGAAGTTAAAATGTCCGCTCAAAGCCAGGATCTTTTTATGGTGTTTATTGAAGAAGAAAATCCCTACCTGGGACAATCTTCAATCCAGATTTTTCATAGGACCTGGTCGCTGCCCCCTCTGCAAATTGGATGGTGAATCGATAAATCATCTCTTCACTGCCTGCCCCGTCTCCTTAAGAACTTGGGGGGAACTCATCGGCCTGTTAAATATAAAAGAACAATGGGGGTCGTTTCAGATGGATGAGGCTTGGAGAAATTGGTGGAATTTGCATCCAAATGGAAATCTTAGAAACCTTCCTCCTATATTTTTCTGGGGTATGTGGCTTGCCAGAAACAAGTGTATTTTTCAGGATTTAGAAATATCTTCTCTATCTGTTGCCACCAATAGCGCGGCCATTTACTCCTCCATTCCTCCCCCGGAAAAGAAAAACGAAAAAAGCCGAGATGCTCCCTTAATTATCAATGAAGGCTTCCCCTGGGCTTTTTTCGATGGGGCTGCACAACAAAACAGAGCTGGTGCTGGCTTCTGCATTCATTTCAACAAAGATCATACCATTCAGGCTTCTGTGGGTTTGGGACAGGGCTCAAACAATTTCGCCGAGCTATCTGCTCTTCGTCTTCTGATGTGTTGGTCAATTCAAAGAAACATACAGCAAATTCAGATTTTTGGGGATTCTCAGAACGTAGTCAAATGGGTTAATGGGTCTTCTGTGTGTCAACACCAGCTTCTGAAGACTATTTTGGACGATGTTGTGTCATTAAAATCTCGTTTTTCAATCTTCTCTTTAAGCCATATTTACAGGGATAAGAACTCTTCAGCAGATCAGCTTTCAAAAGCAGGCCTTCAACTAAATATGGGCAGCTGGGCCATCGAAGAGATAAGGCTGGGGCAAACGTTTTCTTCTCATCAGCCTCCCTTTGATTTTTCTTCATAACAGGTGTTTCTACAGGTCTCCAGTTTCTAGTTTTATCCCCGTTTTATCTTTCGGGCTACTGATCCTTATATAGAGGATCCAAACTTCGGGGAGGGCGTCTATTTCTCAAGGGCTCAATACTATCAGTCAGCTGCGGTAGTATAAATCTTTCTGTCTCTTTCACATGGCAGTTCTAACCATATATTTTTTGCTGTGTGAGATCTTTTTCCCCCCTTTTGGGGGTGGCCTCCCCTGTTTAAATATATAAGTGAACAGATCCAAAAACAGGGGTCCTTGGATCCAAAAAACTGTGTCCACAGTTTTCATAATGTCCGCGCGACAATTATAAATCGATGATCTGCGTATCATCGTGATCCTGTCTTGTTTTTATTTCAGATACTCTGTCCTCCAGCTTCATCAGGCTTTGTACTGTCTGGAGTTCCTAGATATGAACACACGTTTAAATGTATCTTTTTATAACTATAATAAAAAGTACTGTTTTTTCTCTGGAAAAAAAAAATGATAGTTTCCTTTCACCATATGTGATATATATTTGAAATAGTTAATTTATTAAAGTGTGTAGAAAAAAGTTGAGATAATTTCATAATTGTGACAAATATCATAATGAAAGGATTATATTCATATATGCTAACCTTGTTTGGCTAATTGAAAGTGAAAAATGCAGATGGAAGGGCCTTGGATATGGAAATGAGTGTAAGTCCATAATAAAGACTAGGTACCACCACATACATGAGCCAAAAATCATCAGAAAGATATCATGCTTATGAAATCTTATTCAATACAAAATATTTCTAATTGAAATCATTACGATGGTATCTCACTGAAATTGTATGCATATGATATAGGTGAGATGAAAGATATATCCAAGAAATATAAGTGATAGATACTAATATGGAAAGCCTTGAAACAAGGCCACTTTGGTGACATTGGAACCCTATGAGATGCCTTGATCACCATGAGTCATGTATACAAAATATGTAGTGTTATGTTAGAGAAATCTAGAGGGATGTCTTAGCTATAAGACTTTATAAGTCTCTTTAACCCTCCTATGTAAGAAATCCTTGGCAAGAAGGATTATCTAGGGATTGTTTAGCAAAGAAAGTGATGCTTAAGCGTAAAGGATGAGTAACTACGAGGAAGAAGGGACTTGAATAAATAAGTTGTGGAAGAATTCATGTCACATGCTCATTGGGATCATGAAATAATTGGGTGTGTCTAAGAAAATAGTGAAGTAAACCTATGGAAGCCTTGTGAAGTAATGGAAAACCATACATATAAGTATTGAATTGAAATTTTATATTTTTAAATGCAATATTATGAGAATGCATTGAGAATTGAATGATTATGTAATTTTCGTTTAATAAATGCATGATAGAGTGAAGAAGGACGTCAATAAAACTAAGCCATGTGTGAGACCATATTGATGATGGATGTAGAAAGGATATAGTGCCACACAATTTTATGTGGTCTCCCTATGTGATTGACTCTATATTTTAACCATATCATCATCATTGAAGAGAACTTGTAAGGACGGGACACCTGAGAAGGGATACGTGCTCAGGAGTAGTGTCTAGAGGGTTGATCATGTCTAAGGGTTGAGGCATTGGTTTGAACTTCCAAAATCATCATGGTGGAATGCATGATATAGGATAAGGAATTTTTAAAACCAATGTATGGATGCATTGTGTGCCTAAGGCCATAATTAGTGGCATAGTGGTTTCAAATATAAAACTTGTGATTTTATTATGTAATGATGAGTGTTGATAATTCACAAGTGATTTAATGATGGCTTTAATTTTACATATAGTGGAAAGTGATGGTTTGATATGTGTGGATGTGTAAGTTGCTAAATATGTTGCAGTGAAGAAATTTATGCTTAAATAATAATGATTGTTTGGTTGATTGCACAATAATGTTTTATTGCAGATGAATTGGTCTTGTATATGGCAAGCATGTAAGTGTTGGCCGGATAAATCGATCTTGCGGACAAGGCCGATCTCCCTAGTATCAAAAGATATCTAGCAACAAGCAGACAAACAAATCTATCGTTCTCTAAACATATTGTGATTCATTAATAAAAACTATAGAGGTGTTTAGACCCTACCTTAAGTCCAACGCTAGTTTGTAGCAGCCATCCTTCAACCGTCCGAAAGAGTTTCCTTTTAAGAACCTGCAATCACAAACAAGCACACATCAAATAACACCTGCATAGCTAATATCATAAATCATGTTCATCATGGTGATCAAGGAATTCATAAAATAAACCATAAAACACAGCTTATTGAGAAGAATAACTTTGAAGTAGAAGAACCTTACAACCTTTGGTGCCTTGAAGTTGAACAAGCTCTTCCCAGGGTCCAAAACAGGAATCTCCTTTACTTTGACAAGCCTCACACTCTTCCAAATGAGATCAAAGAGGTATGTAATCTCTCCTCACAAAAGCTCAATTAGGAAGACTAAGT
>APFE031336087.1:72940-132383 GCA_000404065.3 Pinus taeda
TTTTAACTATCTTGGAGAGTTAATTACTCCCTACTCCAAGATACTAGCCTAAGCTATATTGGTGATAAGAGCCCTAGAAATAAAAAGATTACTAGATCAATTTTAATTAAGCGTTATTTTTATTGGTTGTTTCTTAAGTCAATAGGTATGGAGATGAAACTTTCATGGTGTGAAGACTCGACTCCAAAAACACTAAAAAATGCACCTAAAATGATAAACAATTCATTTTTCCTTTCAATGAATCTCTAGCTAAAGAAAGAGTTGAGAATGCAATTCCTTGAAAAACAAATCTTTCCTTCAACATATAAACGAAAAGAAAATCTTTTTGTCTTTTTAAATAAACTCAAAATGAAGCTACTAAGTATGCTCACAAAAATAAATCCCTTTTCTTTTCGACACTCAAAACTATAGAAAACAATTCTTTCAAAAGAGAATCTATGATTTCTAGAAAACACTCAAAACTATGAAAAACTAATCTTGAGATCTAAAACTTCTAAAAACCTAATTGAAATAAAAGCTTCAAATGCTTTTGAGGACGTTTTACTTAGTTATTCAGTAAACTAAGGATTAATTCATTCAGAATAACAAATCAATCAAAAAACACCCAGTTATGTTTTCTTTTATAAAAATGAAATTCACAACTTATGACCCAGTTCGTTCAAAGATTTGCAAAGAGAAATGAAATCTATTTCTCACCAAGGGAAGATTTCACAAGCCAGCCAGACTCATCAAGAAGGAAAAAGATACCAGGGTGATCTAAGGTTTCTTAGGCTTCTAATCTTTAAGCCACTACAAAGACCGAGTGAAAACCAATCCAGGTATGCAAAACTTCTAGAAAATCATCTAAAACAAAAACACTAATGGAACTTACTCACAAGAGAATATTGACAGGACAGATGCAGATCTGGTCAGAGACTAAAAGTAATAAACTAATCCTAAACTTAAGTGGACGAAAATATTTTAGGAATTTTGATAGGGTCCGCAGGCTTCCAGCATAACCAGATGTGGTACCGCTCTGTGTAGTAAAGTAACAGTGCATAGATATCTGCACTGTATTACAAACAGAATGTGCGGTCCTCTTAAAATTTTTGAAAAAACAAAAAACAATCCAGAACCTAAAAACTACCCAATCCCACACACATCAAGCAAAAACCATAAACAAAAATCAAGTTTCTCAAGTCAAAGACAAAGGAAAATTAAAAAACCAAATCCAGTTCCCCAGTGGAGTCGCCAATTTGTTGGCTGGATAAATCAATCTTGTGGGCAAGGCCAATCTCCCTAGTATCAACAGATATCTAGCAACAAGAAGCACAAGAGAATCTACCTTTCTCTAAACATATTGCGATTCATTAATAAAAACTAAAGAGGTGTATTAGACCCTACCTTAAGTCCAACACTAGTTTGTGGCAGTCACGCTCCAACAACTCCGAAAGAGTTTCCTTTTAAGAACCTACAATCACAAACAAGCACACATTAAATAACACCTGCATAGCTAATATAATAAATCATGTTCATCATGGTGATCAAGGAATCCATGAAATAAACCATAAAACACAGCTTATTGAGAAAAATAAACTTGATTGTATTAACTTTGAAATAGAAGAACTTTACAACCTTGGGTGCCTTGATGCTGTACAAGCTCTTCCCAGGGTCCAAACAGGAATCTCCTCTACTTTGACAAGCCTCAATCTCTTCCAAATGAGATCAAAGGGTATGTAATATTTCCTCTCAAAAGCTCAATTAGGAAGACTAAGTTCTAGCAACGTTTCACCTCAAAAATATTCAGCTTTCAACCTCTCAAGTAACCAACCCAATGCTTCATTTTATAGTGCAAAGGAAGGAGGTTACGGGTCCACCATTGAAGAGATAGAGCCCTCCTTCAAAGGGATAAGCTCCTCACATCAAGGGGTTAGCTCCTTAAGGTATGGGATGCATGAACCCTCAAGGAGAGAACTTGCCACCTCAAGATTCCCTCTAGAAGCTTCCAAAAATGACTCAAAGTGAGTTTTTAAGAATGTACTTGCACCTTTTTAACTTTTACAGGGGTCACACCCATAACACAGATACAGAGTAGTCAGGTGCATAGGGGGCATGACCAATAGGTGCGGCACCGCAGGTAATGCTAAGAGAAAGTGTAGAACCAGAGTTTTAGAGATTTTTAAAGTCTTTCTCTTATTTTCAAGGCTTGATATGAAGAACTGAGGTTTAAGACTTGCAAAGGAGGAAGGTATGAGTGGTGATAGACTCACACTAATTGCAGAATGTCAAGGTGACAATTTTTGTGCAACAACTCCGTTCCATAAACCTTATTCCATTTTGCTAGGTGATCATGTGTGTCATTCCTTCCATCATATTTCTCTGTTAGTTGCACTTGTGGGTGACAAAGCTGCACTCTCATCATCTTTCTGTACATGCACCAATCATCAAAACTGTCCTTATGTGTACCCCACCATCTCGCAAGCGTAACACCCAATCCAAGGCCTGGAAGTGATGCTCCTCTGGAGCTTCTCTCTCGAATGCATCCAAAAAGTTATCAACATCAGTTAAACCATCATAGTAAGGTTGATTTCTTACCTCTGACGATACACAATGCGATGACTTGGTCATCATATTATAGTGCAACGTAGATACTTCATGCAGTCAATTCTACTAGTGTTCCAACTCCTCATTTGAATATGAAGTTCCAGAGATTTTACGGTCCCATGAAATACGTCCTTCCATAATTAGATTCACCCAATCCTAATATCACGCTATTATCTTATAAATCTTGTCCAAATCATCATCACTTTCATAATCGCGGACCAGTTCAGGATATCACAGTCCTTCTGTAGGATCTGGGGCCACTACTATGCGGAGAGCCTTCTTCTCAAATATCATCTTCTACTTCTCACCCTCTTCTTCCCCACTAACCCCACGATGGTGAGTTTGAAGGATGGTCCTCAGTGGTAAACTCCCATATGATAATCTCATTGAATCCGATAATTGATTGAGCTTCAGATTTGGGCCTATTGAATTCCTTATTCAGCATGGTCTGAATGTCTGCTAACGTAGACATCGAGTTGTCAGTGCAGTACTTAATGCACGATGTTAGCGCATGTTCCTACAAAGCATTAACCAAAATTTCTTTCTTCATTTGATCATCTATAATACCCTGAGCTTTCCATACATCCTTCGTGACAAACCAAAATTGGTCTGGGTCCTAAGTTCCTGACCCCTTAAACACAAGAAAGTTTACTAAATTCGCCATATTAGATGGGCGTGGAGGTTGTGGGGGTGTGGGTGAAGGCATATGAGGTGGAGGTGAAGATGGAGGTGGAGTGGGTGGAAGGGGTATTCGCAGGGACCCTTGTCTTATCAGTTGAACAGTGCTCTGTGGAGAAGCCTGTGTTGCTTCCTTGTCATCACTCAGAGGGCGCCCAATCAACGAGCTATATTCAGGGCCCGTTTCCCTTTGTTCTTGAATATCCTTCCACTTCGTGTAGCCCCAAACATCAAGGTAACTGCATAACCCACTTTTCACACAAGAGCATCTTAATCCAAGTATTTAAATTAAATACTTACCTTGCGGTCCTTTGAAGAAGTGGTGCTCTACTTCACTGTAACTGACCGAAGTATCAACCGTGAACTCTATCACGAATACCCCCTATGATATGATTGAGCCAATGATCGACAGTGCATGCGATCTTATCCTTAGAGGATTCCAATCTCTGCACTAACTCTGAGGTCCAAACTATCGGACCGTCACGTCTCCACCTTCCTTGGTCATCTACCAATTTTGCGGTCCACTTGTATAATTCAACTGAGAAGGAAAAAAATAATATTTCGTGTATCTGTATGTACAGATATTTGTCTGACCACTGTTATTTCGTCAATCGTGGATTCTTGTTCTCTTGTGCCGCAAATTCATGGATCTTTCTATCCAGTCAGTCTTCGATCTCCTTCTTAGTTGGATTCTAGTGATGCAACAACGCACATCTTGTTATGCAGATCCCAGTCCTAACAACGGAACCATTTGTTGGCTTGATGAGCCCTGACCTAGGTTCAACATTAATTAGTCAAGAAAATCCGTACACTATCGTCCCTTTTGGCATCAATCGACAGAGCGTGGACTGAAGTCTAACCCGAAGCAGTATGGGGGGATGCAGGAACAAATTTTCAACACCCTGAGATAGTTGTGATGTCATTTTATACCCTAACCCTTCCTTCGTGCAAACCAATAAGCCCTTTAGGGCTTATTGATATACTTCTCTTATTCAGCTTCAAGACCTTCATGAAGGTCTGTGATTATCCTTCGCGTATCCTAAATAGGCAATTCAGACACTTACGCACCTCTATAATTACCCTTACTTCTGTGTCTACCCAGATTAGCTTAAGTATTGGATAACTTCAACATGAATTATGATTATCTTCATGTAAATAGATATTCTTACTTGCATTCATATGACAAAGTAAAACACATAGATTCACGCATCAATACAACATTAAATCATAAACCCAGTATTCAACATAACATAACTACATGAATTCATAACAGAAGTAAAATAGCTCATACATAGGTATCTCCAGAATAATTCTCTTTATTGATGTGTGAGATCTTTAGTAAAACTCTATCTTCCCTACGCACATAATTGTAGGGGTTCGTGCACTCAATTGCAGACTTCTACCCTAGGCCTCTGTGCACATAGCTGCAAAGCCTCTTTCCTACGCTAAGACTCTTCACTCTTAGCATCCACAAACCCATTACATAAAACATACCCAGACTCAACTGAACTGAACTACCTTAGACTCTTCTAAGACTTCCTTTTTATACAATCCCATGTTCTGCAAGCCATGGATGGATATCTTAAAGCAACACAAGTTACATAAACTAAGGGCGGAAACCCTTTTTTAATCTTTACATCTTCGTGCTCCATGACCACAAAATGTGGAGACTTTACATTCTTTATAGAAAACTTGGGCCTTTAGCCCCAAAACATGGGCTTTTAACCCCATAATTGATCCTAGGGGACCTGTTCCCAAAAAAGGACATAGGGATATTGCATTACTTTCTTGGCATGGAGGTATAGCAGGGAGATGGGGAATTGTTTGTGTCTTAGGACAAGTATGCCAACGAGATACACAAAAGATTCTACATGGAGAGCAACAAACCCATGGAAACTCATATGGTAGATAACTAAAGGAAGGAGGATGCTACTTCAGGGGAAGTAGTGGAAGCTACTATTTATAGGAAGCTTGTGGGTTCACTCATGTACTTGATGAACACATGAACAGATATGTGCCATGCAGTTAACCATCTTAGTCAAGCAATGGTTAGGCCGACCAAGTTGTATTGGAAGGAGGAAAAGCGTGTGTTGAGATACCTTAGGGGAAATTCTCAGTATTGATTATGATACAAACAGATAGAGAGAGTGAAGATTCAAGGCTTCACCAATGAATATTGGTCAGTGAGTCCATTGGATAGGAAGAGCACATCAGGAGGGATCTTCAGTATTGGGTGAGCAGAAGTTTCTTGGTATAGTAGGAAACAAAGATCGGTTGCACTTAGTTCGACAGAGGAAGAGTACATGGTTGTGAGTCAAGAAGAATGTGAGGCCATCTGGATGAGGAATATCATGGTTGGTTTGTTTGGTTAGCATATGGATCCAACTGTGATTTACTGCGATAATTAGAGTTGAATCAAACTCTCTAAAAATCTAGTTTTTCATGATCAGTCCAAGCATATTGATATCCAATATCATCATCTCAGAGATTGTGTATTGAGGTGGATTATGTTGTTAGAGTATATTCCCACAGAGGACAAAGATGCTGACATTTTGACAAAGGCATTTTCAAGAAGTAAATTCGAGTTTCACCGAGACAGGATCGGGGTAGCTAATGATCCCTTTCTTAGAAAAGAGTCTTTCAGACTAATCACATTGTAAGGATTGGGTCGACATTTTGAACCAACTAATGTGGTTCCTCCATTATTTGGTTTGAAATTTCAACCCAATCCTTACAATGTGATTAATCCAAAAGACTCTTTTCTAAATTATGGATCACAAAAGCCTTAGATCTGAAATCCCTTTCTTGTTGAGAAGAAGTGTTGAGAAATGGCAACAAGAAATTCTAGTTTTATTTGTCCTTGAATTAAACTGAGAATTAAAATCTAATTATATTCTCATAGCAACTTGTAAATAGTTAACTAAGTTTAATTTACTTAATAAAACTTAGGAATTTCGAGTTGGAAGTCTTTATGTAGTCATGTATATGTTCTCCCTAAGTTTTAGGGGTCCAGTATGAGTTTAAATTGAGTTGGAAATTAGATCACTCAAATTACTGAGTTAAGTTCAATTAAATTAGTTCCAAATTGTTTTTGGAACTAATAGAGGACTAACAGTCAATTGGTGCACTAATGCATCCACTAGTGCTACTCCAATGAACTGAAGATTCACTCATTAGAAACACATGCATGTCGATTCTGAGAAAGACCTAGTTGAGACTAGAGTGCATGGACAATGTACTATTAGTATTATTATTTACTGGAGTGTAAATATCATGCATGCAGCAGAGATTGATCCTATGTTTGGATTGCACAGTTTTGGAAGCATAAATTCCCTTTAAATGCGAGCTATTCATCCTAGGAATTACACAAGAGATTAGGAGCTTGGAGAGCTATAGAATTGGCTAAGTGTTGGGCAAGAGATAGCTTGTGAGCTGAAAGAGTTGAGCATACTTTTGTGGAATTGTTCTAGTGAGAACAAGCTTTGTATAGTCACTCATATTTTTGATATATGCAATACAGATAGTGGGGTTTTGAGTAGTGACTTTCCCTATATACATCTTGTGTTATGTGTCATTGATTTATCTTCTTCTTGTTCATATTATTTTCATTGATATATTGGCTTCCGCTGGTGGAAAGTAGAAGTAGATTCTTGTCTTTTGCTTTAGCACATTGCATTTGCTTGTGAATCTATAGGATTTTCTACAAGTTGAAATGCATTAATAAAGGGATGAAAGGAATTTGAAGATGACAAACGTTTACCACATGAACGAACACCTATTGGCATGACTTGTTAGGCTACAAATATTGGGAGATCTAAGAGTCAAACCCAAAGTCAAACTCCGGTTATGACAATTCAACAGCTAGGCAAAGTGTGGAAGGAGATCACGATGAGATTAGGAAAGCGTGCAAGAGACTTGTTAGATCACGAGGATATGCCTCGAGAAGAATCCCTCATGATTTTCTCTTTCAACAATAAATCATAAGGAGATAAAGTTTCAATTTAAATTTACTTATTAGCTGGTAGAATAGTTTCATTGCCTCTCAGCATAAGAATCTTAATTTAGTTTATGAAAAATTGTATAAAAGCAATAAGGCGAAACCAAAAAGTTCAGTTCGGAAGTTAGGTACGATGTGTTTTATTTCCAGTATTGTGACACTCTATTTTGAATTAATATAATCCTTTGTTTTCAATGTGTGGTTGAGCAATCATTTGACCAGTGACAGACTTACACTCATGGGAAGGCCCCCTGGAGAGTTGTAAGGATAGTTAGTTTTTGTTAGTCTCTTTTTTATTACATTGATAGATATTTTTTGCATTTAGTTTGCAAATTCACACAATTTTATTTTGTCAATTAGAATAGTTACATCTTAGTTGTGTGATTTTAATAATTTTTTGTTTTGTTTTCATAACGCTCATAAAAGAGAAATACCAAAAAGATTTCATTCTCACATGCATTTACTTCTATTAATTTAGTTTCATTACTTAGTTAATTTTGTGGATGATGAAGAAATGTCTTTTTAGAGTAATATACACACATCGGTAATCATTGGAAGTTACAAGTTCTCATTTTATTTTTCTTCTGTAAGAATTTACATTAGCGCATTCCTTTATGCAATCATAGTTAATTTCTTTCCTTTCAGCAATTAGAGTTGAGATTCCTTTTTCTATAATTAGAGTTCATTTACTTTTCCGCAAAGTAGTGTTATGATTTCTTTTCTACAATTTAGCATTAATATTTTCCATTATTCAATTAAGGATATACTTATAATTCTACAATTAGAGGTAGACTTTCAATTTCGCAATTAGAATAAGTTGAGGTTTAAGTTCCAGATTAATTTTCAATTCAATTTAACATTTAGTTTGGATGTAGCTTTAATGGAAATAAGTTCGTGATAGCCCTTTAATTTCATTTAATATTTGTCCACACTTAGATAAATTTCATTTCAAGATAGAATACATTATGGTGCACATACATCTCATAAGTACATGAACCTTGGTTGACAATTAATGAAGTAATTTAAGGGCAATTAAATTAACCAACATTTTGGCATTGTTGTTGGGGAGGTGTATATAAGATTCCATTCTTGGTTTGCATATCATTTTAAGTGCATTCAATTTTTTAGATGCATAATTAAAGCATGGTAAAAATCATTTATTCATAGAGAAAGGGACTCTAGGCGTAGATTTGTAAGTAGAGGTATAAGTTCAATTCCAACATCACCACTCACCCCCGCTAGACTTTGTAGTGCCACACCATCCACTCATATCGCATTCCATCATTTTCAGGTGGACATAGACTTCCTAAGGTGCATAGATATGAAATAAAACCAAAAGATTCACTAACTTCTTCTACCGAAGTTGTAGTTGAAGAACCTACATCCACAACAGAAGGAGTAATTTTCCTCTCTTCAACAGGAGAGAAACTTTTAGGAAAAGAAAAAGAGGTTCCTAGTGGATCAGAAGAAGAAGAAACTTATTTTTATATACCATTAAGAGAGGAACCAGAAGAATATATAGACAATCCTATCACAGAACCTTATATCAAATTTGAGGAATCTACAATGGCAGGGGAAGGAGAAGGAGAAGTGCACAATGAAAATGGTGAACTTAGGATTGGAGGTGGAAGAGGCAGAGGAGGAATTAGAGGATGAGGTGGAGGAAGAGGTGGTAGAGGTGGTAGAGGTGGTAGAGGAGAATCAGATCCTTATGGATTTCCCATCTTTTATGAAGATACCACAGCCAAAATAAAAAACATCTCGCCCTCCATCCTTCCTAATTTCCATGGTTTGAGAAATGAGGACCTTGAAACATTTTTTCTTTTTTTAGTTTGAAGTTTTATGTAGATCTTATGACTACTTACTTGATCCTTAGAAATTGAAATTATTCCCCACTACTCTTAAGGATGGAGCACTTAAATGGTTCATGGGATAAGGAACACGTACTATTAAAACATGGGAAGAGATGAAAAATGTTTTCTTAGAAAAATATAAGGATTATTGCATGCCCCATAACCTTAAGGATGAAGTCTTTAAGATGATGCAGAAAGAATATGAAAGCCTTGAAGACATAGTTGAAATATTTCCTTATAATATTAAAAGGGCTAAGATGCACAATTTAGATGATGAAACATTAAAATCTCTTTTGCTAAAATACATCAGAGATGAATGGATTGACATTCTCAATTTAATGGGCAAATGAGTTGTCTCTCAACTTTCATTTGGTGAAATTTGTGATTTGTGTAAGCATATTTCAAGGGGTAAGGCTAGAACTGGTAAAACTCCAAGAGATATTATGATGTCCAGAATTCGTAAATATACAATTGGAACAGTAAGTAGAGATGAAATAGGTAATCTGCTTGACAATTTCAAAACACATATCCTTGGGAGTCTTAGTGAACAAATAGATACTTTTAAGATACAAAATAAACAAAAAGTAGAGAATGTTGCATTATCTTTTTCCCGTCCCATATGTAGGAAGAAACATGCCTTGAGAGAATGCCCCCTTAATAGTATAGAAATTTGTGTCATATGCACTGAAAATCATAATACAAAAGAATGTCCTTCGATACCTGATCTTAAAGTTGTTTTTTAGGATGAGTCCAGAACAAGCCAAGCTAAATCACTTTGTTTTATCTCTAAAAGACCATGGAAAAATAAAAAATAAAGTATGACTCAAGGCTTCAATACTTAATCATATGCACAACCACAGAACAATTGGATTGCTTCTATGCCTTGGCAACCTTGGACCCCACAATCTCAAAATCCATCTTGGGCACAAGATTGGAAAAATCACCATGGAAAATATCCTCAATATTCTCAATTCCAACAACCTTATCCTTCTTTTCGACCATAGTATTATCCTCCTCAACCAACCCAAACCCCTCAATTTCAAAATCCAAATCAACAACTTTTATTACCATTTCCTCAGAAACCCAATCAAGTCCCTGCTCAACTGCTTTATTTATAATGTTGAAGGACAAAATTTTCAAGCTTGTATGATAACCACATTAGGTCTAAATGATGCTCAACTTATATATGGTAGGGTTTTTCAAAAGAATTCACCAACAATCACCATCAAAAAATCTAAAGAGGAAGTTCATGAAAAATATGCAAATATTGATCAATAAAATATTCCTCTAAAGAAATATGTTCCTATACAATCAAGGGATGAGAAAATAAAGCAAGCTCCTATAGTTCCTCTAGTATAACAACATTATATTTCTTTGCAGGATCCACCTCTTCCAGAAAAAACTCAAAATTGATAAAGGAAGAGAAAGGTAAATTGTTTTTCCAGACTACAGTATTCTAGATGAACTTAAGAATATTTGCATCAAAATTCCTTCTCTGATCTATAAAGGAAATACCAATATTTTCAAAAACTATTATGGATCTATGCATTAGAAAACCAAGAAGAAAAAGAGAAGATGTTAAAAATATCCAATTGGTGGGAAAACTTGTTGATATTATGTTGGGGAAACATATTGTTCAAAAATATCTAGATCCTGGTAGCCCCATTGTGAAAATTCATATCAATAGTTTTGAAATTCCAAACACTTCGATTGATATAGGAGAATACATCAATATTATGAGTAAATAGACAATGGATCAACTTAAGCTCCCTAATATTCAATATACCCTTACATTATTACAGTTCAGATAGATATGTTATCAAACCAGATGGTGTATTAGAAGATGTGTCTCCTTGTCTATATTCTTGGGAATATCCTATAGATTTCATGATTTTAACTTCCAAGAATAATTTAGGAGGCCATCCATTGATCCTTGGTAGACCTTGGATAACTACAGTTGATGCATTCATAAGTTGTAGATATAGTGATATGCATATCTCTAATGGGAATTCCACTAAGAAATTCACATCATATCCTCTTGCAAAAACAATAATTGAAGTAGAAAGTGAAATTTGGATAGATGATGATAATGAAGACTTTGCCGATATGCAACCAATTTATACTCTTTCACAACTAGATGAAGATCAATTGATAAATTTAATGAATAATAGTGATTCGTCTTCATACTATGAGCAAGATCAAAATTTTCAAGATCAGTGCAATATTGAATATCTATCATCTCACCAAATATCATTACATTGTATGGAAAATTTTGGTAATTCTCACATAGAAATTTTTCCAGATTAAACATTGAATATTAATAATAACTTGGAATAATTTCAAAAGAATAAATCGATAAATATGTTGCAAAAACATTCCTCTTCTTATGCGTCGGAGTATAATGATATGAAAGGAATTGATCCTAAAACTTGTATGCATCATGTTTATAACTACGAAAATGTCAAACTAGTTAGACAACCTTAGAGAAGGATGAACCCTAATCTGAGAGAAATTGTTAAGGATGAATTACACAAGTTACTTAATGTGAATTCATCTATCTAATATCAGATATTCAATGGGTGTCATCTGTAGTGATTGTTCAAAATAAAAATGGAAAATGGAGAGTGTGTATTGAGTACAGGGAATTAAACAAAGCTACTTTAAAATATCATCGTCCACTACCCTTTATAGATCAAGTATTAGATACCTTTCTAGGGAAGAAGTAATTTTCATTTTTAGATGGTTTTAGTGGATATAACCAAATCCAACTAGCACCAGAAGGTCAAGATAAAACTACTTTTACATGTCCATGGGGAATATATGCCTATAGGGTACTCCCCTTTGGATTATGTGATGCACCTGCCACATTTCAGAGAGAAGTTTTAGGTATATTTTCTGATCTAATTCACGATTGTGTGGAGTTTACATGGGTGACTTTGCTGTATATGGTGATACTTTTGAAGAAACTATTGAAAATTTGAAAAAATCTCTTATTATATGTAAAGAGGAAAACATTTCATTAATCCAAGAGAAATGTTTTATGATTTTCAATGAAGGGATTGTTCTAGGCCACCATATTTCAAGCAATGGAATTAAAGTGGATACATCTAAAGTAGAAGTAAATTATAAAATTTAAATTCTTGCTTGTCAAAGAGATGTTAGAAGTTTTCTCAGATTCACTGGATATTATAGAAGAACCATAGAAAATTTCACAAAAATATCCTCTCCACTTTTCAAACTTCTTACAAAAGTTTGTGAATTTGTATGGAACTCTGACTGCCAAAAAGTATTTGAGACATTGAAAAAAAATATTACTGAAGCACCAATTTTAAGAGGGCCTAATTGGTCTCTCCCTTTCCATATTTCTACTTATATTTCCAATACAAATTTAGGAGCTATGTTGGGACAAAAATATTTAACTCCTTATGCTATCTATTATACAAGAAATTTTTTTGACTCCGGCAGAGTTAAATTACACTGTAATGGAAAAGCAGTTTTTAGTTGTTGTACATGCCATTAATAAGTTTCATCATAATATCACTAGTTATGAAAAATTCATTCATACAAATCATTCTGCTATTAGATATTTAATGAAAAATCCAATTAGTAATGGCAGAATTACAAATGGTTGTTATTGTTACAAGAATTCAACATTACTATTCTTTATAGACAAGGAAGATAAAATATAGTCGTTGATTTTATTTCTAGAATGCAAAATAATAATGATGATGTTCCTGTAAAAGAAAAATTTCCTGATGACTATATTTTTTCAGTATCTACTCAAACACCTTGGTTTGCAGATATGATAATTATTTGGCTATAGGAAAGTTACCTCCACAACTATCAGCTAGGGAAAAGCAAAAAGTGATCAAAACTAGTGCACCTTATTCTTGGATAGATGGAGAATTGTACAAAACTGGACCTGATTTGATCATCTGAAGATGTGTTCGAGAACATGAAGTACATGAAATATTGAAAGCTTTTCATGATGAGCCATGTGGAGGACACTTTGCTAACAAGGGAACTTCTTACAAGATCCTTCTTTTTGGATATTATTGGCCATCTATTTTCAAATATGCCAAATAATATGTCAAAAGATGTGATAGTTATCAAAGCATGGGAAAGCCTATTCCATCAAATGAAATTCCTCTACAACCATAGGTACTTGTAGAGAGCCTTTTGAAAACCGGGCTCTCGATTTTGTTGGACCAATAAATCATCCATATAAACAGAAAAGGTACATACTTGTTTGCACAAATTATGTTACAAAATGGGTAGAAGATAAACCCCTTTTATTTTCAACTGAAAATGTTGTAGTTATATTTCTTTTTGAGGATATTTTTACTCATTTTGTGTTCCAAGAGAAATTGTAACATATCAAGGTACTCAATTCACATCCAAGTTGGTATAAAAGACCATGGAGCAATATAAAATTAAGAATCAGAAGTCTACTCCATATCATACACAAGCCAATGGACAAGTGGAATCCACCAACAAAGTACTTGGATACATTCTAACCAAGAATTTGCATTTGCATAGGAAATATTGGGCAAAAAATCTTCTAGAAGCACTATTGGCATATCAAACCACATGAAGAAACACAATTGGGCATACTACTTATAAGAATGTCTATGGGAAACAAGTTTTGTTTCGAATTGAGTTCCAAGTGTAGACCTTTAGAATAATAACTAAATTGGTCCTTGATTTATCAGAAACTCAAAAATAGATACTAGCACAATTAAATGAGAAAGATGAGATCCAACAAGATGTTATCCAAAGAACCAACATAGTTCAAAAGCAAAGATCAAAATGGCACAATAAAATTATCAAATCTAAAAAGTTTAGGCAAGGTGACCAGGCTCTTCTTTGTTATTCCAAATTTAAAGACTTTCAAGGAAATTTTCAAACTCAATGCCTTGGTCCTTATGAGATTGATTCTATTTTTTATAATGAAGCAGTCAAAATCAAAACTATTGATGATGAACAAGTTACTTTCCTTGTTAATAGTCATAGATTAAGGTTGTATCATAAACCACTAATAAAGTAAGAGTTTGTCAAATATTTGCAAGAGAATTGTTATAACCCTATTTTCCACTCCATTATAGTGAGAGAAACCCAATATCAACTTACCTCAGTTGTTTGGCTAAAATTCATCCCTTTTCAACTTTTCTTTTATTTATGTGAGATTTATCCCATGATAAAAGGGTGGAATTACATGATTGAGTTATTTCTCATAAATTAATTTTCCAAAATATTATAATTATGAGATAATAATTATTTCACAATTATGAGCTTTTTCTCAATTATGAAATAATTATTATCTCATAATTATAATATTTTGGAAAATTAATTATGAGAAATAACTCAATCATGTAATTCCACCCTTTTATCATGGGATAAATCTCATATAAGTAAAATAAAAGGTGAAAAGGGATGCATTTTAGCCAAAAAATTGAGGTAAGTTGATATTGGGTTTCTCTCACTCCAGGGAATTCAGTCCCACTTGTGGGAAATCACCCTAGTCAGTTTCAGAGTGTTGGCGTAGGCTTCTTTAAAATCTCATCTCTTATTGGGGTATTTCCTCAATTACCACCTCCTGACATTTCTTCTACATATTCTAAATCTCATTTCCATATGATCTCTTCGTGCACCTATGTACCCCATAGACCTCATGATCCTTGGGTGGTGTTGGCTGCTACTATGGAAGTTTATCAAGCTAGTGAGCATCCTTTGCCACCTATTGTGGAAGAGATTTCCTCTCCGCTAGTCCCGTCAGTAGCTCCCTGCATTGGTCCGAAACTCCATCCCAATATAGAATATGATCAGGTTCTTTTTCCCACACAGGCCACCCCTCTGCTTGTTCCACATGACTCCCTTGATGACGAGCCTCCCTAGTTATTCAACTTGGAGGTCATGGATCTATCCACTAATAATCCTAGGGAGATTATGCCTCTTCCTTCCTCTAGTCTCCCTGATTTGGAACATGTAGAGCTCAGCATATTAAATCTTGAATCGAACCATGGGGCATCTCCTCAACCCTCGTTGGAAGTTCTACCCATGTACCGAGTCAAGTCCTGGGATTCTACTACCAAAATTTCCAACAAATCGCTCACTTAATTTCCACCTGTTGACGAGTATCTTGTACCCCCTTTATGTCTTGATCCTCCCTTATGTCCTTAGGTTAATTTTTAGAGAATGACTATGTTAGAATGTCCTTGGAATGGTAAACCTTCCAACATTGGGTAGTTTGATTTCCTTTTGCATGGCCCCACATTTGTGATCCATATGTTCCCCTCACCTTCCATGAGTTTTCGTATAGAAACCCTTTGTCTGTGCTCGACTATGGGCACACTTTTGCTTGACTTATTGGACTGTGTTGCGCTTGTACATATTGTACATAGGAGTGTGATGATTTATCTCTTTTTGATTTGGAGTGTGATGTGAGTATTTTTCATGCCCTATTTATGCCAAAAATCCAAAAAATTATAAAATAAAAAATAAAAAATATATATTCTTGTTTTTACCTCATCCATGTTTATTTATTTCATTATGTGATTGAACCGTGGGTCTAGTCTTTTTGGATGGTTTCTACAAGATAGGGTTGCATTTATATTGTGACATCTACTAGACCTTAGGTGCATTTCTATTAAACCTAGCATATAGGGGTATGTCATATATCACCGTCACCGCTGCATTATTGACTATCAGTGCCATCATTATGCCTTAGGTCCAACCCCACCAAGTTACGACTTTAGCCACTTTCCTTTATGCATGTCGTCACTTGGAAGTAGATCTTACCTACTCATGGATACCCTAGTTAGCACCCTTTTTCTGAATTGGTGTCCATGCAGTCATTTTTTATTCCTTTTCGAAATTCATCCTTCTCACCCACCATGACCTAGAATCTAAGCCACATGTCCTCTTCTTCTTCTCTTTTATGGCCATACTTCAGGAGGATTCCACAATTTATCCCATGTGATTTCCACTTTTATTAGTCTACTTTTGCACGATGAGCCTTGGTTTCTCTCTTCCATCGTCATCATCTGCTTGGCCTACCACCTGCTTTCACTTGGTGTTTACCCTTTCTTGGAGGAACAAATGTGATGAGTGGTCTTGTTACCCAGCCTCTTGTCCTCATTACGTCATAAGTAATTACAACACTACTAGAACCATTTTCTACCCTCTATACCACTTGTTCCCCCAAGAGGAGTTTTCTTAAAGCTCTTTTTAGACTCATTAATTTAGAAACGATTGTTGAGTGAACTTGTCTACTTCACACTCCTTAAAGTACATGAAGTGTCATCTACTCAGTATAATTTTAACCATTTTCCTTATTATGATAGACTATTTATGAAAAAGGAATACCTTAGTCTACCTTGTCTAGGAGGTCCCCCCTTGTATACTTTTTTCTCTTTTTTCGGGCTTGGGGACAACTTTACAAAAAAAGAACTTATAAAAATAGAAGGGAGGGAACATATTTTTCCATTAGTCATCGAATTGAAAACGTTAGTTGTGTCACCCTTGAACATGGAACCTGTCTGTTTCATTATCTCACAGTTTGGATTTAGCTTTCCTAGGAGTTGTACCATCCACATGAGTCTCTTTACTCCTCTGAATGGTTACTCTTCCAGTCATATGGAGCATTCTTCAATTCCTCTTGCATTATTGCATGATATCACATGGTGGTCATTAGTCATTTTTCCAAGTAACTCTTGTGTCATGCCACTATGTGTTCAAGGGAAGTCTCAACCTGTTTTGGTCATCTACAGTAGCCAATTGACCTTTTTGAGTTGGTCATCCCTGTGTCTGTCGTACTTCATTGCTTCATGAATTCATCCATACGTCACATCATCTTCGTATGTTCTGAGTCGATTGATGGGGGATACATTAAGGCCCTCCTTCAGCGAATCTTCTCTTGTCGACTTCAGCTCATTACCCAAGAGCTTGATCTAAGAACTAGTAGTACCTTGGAACTTGCATACCTCAATGGCAGGATTCCTTGTGATCGACAATGGGTTTACCTCATTGGCTCTTGATTGATCAAGTTCACTACTATTTGATGTATGCTCATCTATTCACACTTAGTGGATTTTACTAGGTACCTTGGGGTCCATTTTCCTCATTGATGGTTTCCCTCGCATCTATTACTGGTTTACCTCATTGATTGGTAATAATGAAGCTTCTACCATGCTCTACATTAGTTCATATATTCACATGATGTAGATTCATACCATCGGGGTTATGTCGAAGACCTTGGGTTAGGTACATCTCACTCAAATATGGAATCCTTCCCATGTTGTGTTGGAGTTATGTATCTCTTACGTACTTTGAGGACTATCTGAGACATGTCTCTATCTACCATGTTTCTATAGTCCTACTAATGTATATTATGACACAGATCCACATTGTATTTTTTGGTGGCTATGCTCTATCTATTGAGTCACATGGATCCATTTTGTATATCTTCATGGCCATGTTCTAGCATTTCATGTTTTATGGCGGCCATGTTCAGCATATTCTTCTAACCGAGCATGGGTATGCCAGCCTCAGGGATGTTATCATCAAATTTTAGGCTTCAACACTTGAGTTCCTCCAATCTAGCGTCATAGCCTTGGCTCCTTCCTCCCATTTCGAGCATTGAGTATTATTGTAATGCATTTCGGCCATCAGTTTCTCTTATGACCTCATGCATTAGGAGGCATCTGTTATAACCCTATTTGATGCTCCATTATAATGAGAGAAACCCAATATCAACTTACCTCAGTTGTTTGGATAAAATGCATCCCTTTCACCTTTTCTTTTACTTATGTGAGATTTATCCCATGATAAAAGGGTGTAATTACATGATTGAGTTATTTCTCATAATTAATTTGCCAAAATATTATAATTATGAGATAATAATCATTCCATATTTGTGAAAAAGGTTTCTAGGGGTTTCCATTCCCAAGGATATCAAATCGACCCACTTGTGTATGAGTTGGATAGGGATCCATTATTGTAGAAGTTTACTAACTTCTCAAACCCCTAGGTGTCTAGATACAATCTCCTGGCGGATAGAATGAGCCTATATAATCTCTCCAAGAGGAAACAAGGGGCGAGTATCCCAACTATAGCGTGAGACCTCTCTTGTATTAGGAGAGGAGACCATATTACAAGCTAGAGGAGAAGATATTATATGTTGAAGGTATACATTTGATTTACTTTCATTTATATGGTTAATACAAATCTATGTTCCTTCCCCTTATATCATTTTTGCAGTAATTTTTATGTGTGATTTCAAGATGTTTTGAGTTGACGATCTTCTACGGAATATCACTTGTTGTCTTTTTTTGGTTGTGTTTGTGTGTAGGCTTTGTATCAGGAGTGGATGAAAGATATTGCTTGATTGGAGCACAAAGATTCTGTATAAGGTCCAAAACCTTTCACCAACCCATGAGGAGGCTAGGTACTTTCTCATACTTTGCAGCATCAAAAATTGCATCAAAACTGCATGCATGACCATCTGGATTGGGGATCATTATTAGATTGTCCCAATCATTCTACTTTATGTCTGGTGATCTCAATTGAGAATGAGGTTGTAGATAAATATCTCCTTGCATAAATAAACACAACTAATCATTGTGAAATAATTATTATCCCATAATTATAATTCTTTGACAAATCAATTATGACAAATAACTCAATCACGTAATTCCACCCTTTTATCATGGGATAAATCTCACATAAGTAAAAGAAAATGTCAAAAGGGATGCATTTTAGCCAAACAAATGAGCTAAGTTGATATTGGGTTTCTCTCACTATAATGGAGTGGCAAATAGGGTTATAACAAGAATTGTGAATTCAAGTTGGTCAAGAAAGGAGATTTTTCTCCTCATTCTCCAACTTCATTGTAGTTTATATATATATATATATAAACAAAAATATATATATATAATATATATATATAAACAAAAACTAAACAAAAAACAAAACAAAATAATGAAGGTATAAGCATGAAAACCAACTATGTTGGCATGCTTATATAGGAAATCTTAGTTGAAAACCAAGACTTCTTGGTAGTTTAGATTTTCATCATTCCCTTGTTTTTTCCTTGTTTCTTTTTATCCTTATTTTTATAGTAAATTCCAAGTGGTAAGAAATACTTTTGAAGACCAACTTTCTTCATTGATTTCCAAAGCAACAACGGTAATAAATAATATTCCCTGATCAAACAAAAAAAATTCAGAGGAAACAACATAATTTATACCATTTTGCAGTTGATCTTCAATTTTGCAGCCAAATCTAAATTCTAGATCTAGCTCAACATCATAAAATCCACAACAAAGGAATATTAAAGGAATCCACAAGTAAATGAATATAGGATGTTGAATTATTTTTCATATAAGAACATTAGGTTTAAATTCATGGGATGATTTTATTAAAAAAATCTTGAATCATTAAAAGACCTTATAATACTACCCAAAAATCATAACCGTAAGACCCCACCATCATCATTACTCAATCGGCCACATCAAATCTACTTGAAATATTATACATCCCAATGATCCTATGAAATTAGATCCAAAATTTATAGGCAATTATATGAAAATGTTTCTTCCTATCATGAAACAAATACTCCACGAGCACCTTACTATGTTATCATTTCATTCCATCTCATCCCATTTCACTCCATTATAAAAACCCTCACCAATCAACTTGGCTCATTACCTTTGTATCAACCCTTCATCATCCTCGTCGAAAGGAAATAGTTGAGGATCAAGACTTCTCTCCACTATGCGTATCATCATCCAATCTGAACCAAATAGAATCAAGTTTCTTCAAGCATACCTAAGAGTCAAATAATAGTTGCAGCGAGTACAATGACTTAGGACTTTTGAAAAATTTGACGGGCATGAGGTAGAGGTCACCAAAGATTTTTCTCAGTCTTTTGATGGGGTCAGGATATAAATTGGTGACATCAAGTTTATCTTGACATAGTCTATCATGGCAGAAGCTACAGAATTGCCCCAAAATGGAGGAAATTGGTTCAAGAATAGGAAAATCAAGGAGAATGATTGGGTAAACTTCCTCAGAGAACCATGTATGGATATATCCATATCTAAAAAGGGAATTCCAATTATAGCATTAAAAGGGAAATGGACAAATTTATTGTTGATTATTCATAAATTTTTAACTTTTGAAGGATGGTTTGGAACCATGTTTTTCTATCATGCTCAACTTCTGATGAATTTTATTGATGGGAATGAAATCAATTTTCCCTATTTCTTTCTTTGTAGTCTTGTAAAGATGGCATCTAGTATATAGAGAGATTCTAAATCCATTAATAATTCCCTCTTCCATCATGGACTTATCAAAATTCTCATAGAAGCATATTTAGAAGCTAAGGGATACAATTGACAAGATTTTCTAGTTCCTAACCACTTTGTAGAAGTTCAAGAAGAATAAATAAGCATGAGAGTTACAGGAAGCTGACACAAGCCATTACCAAATCCTAACTCTAAAGAGGAAATTGAAAAAGAAATTTCAGAGAAAAATGAAATAGAGGCACCAGAAGACATGTTTGAAGATGACACTCTTCTCTCTCATTACTTTGAAAAATGTAAACAGAAAAATGAAAAACAAAATCTTAGAAGGAAGAAAGCCAACTCAAATTCTAAACCACCTAAAGAGCATGAAGAACCAGAGAAAGAGAAACAAGATCAAATTGGAAAAAAGAGGAAAATTTAGAACATTAGAAAGTCAGAGGTAAATCTAGGAAGAAGTAGAAGAACCTTAAGACTCTCAAATACACAGTCTCCAGAAATGATTAATCTCAAATAAGAAGGATATAGGAAACCGCCTTACAAAATGATCCTGATAATGAAAACACGAGACATTGATCCAGTTCAACAAGAAACTTATGACTATGTGGAATTCCTGGAACAAAGAGCACAACAGAAGGTAAGATCCTCTCATAATCGAGAAAATGCATTCAATGAAACCCCTTTGTCAGACCATAGACTCAAGGATGCTCTAAAACATGACATATATGAGCTAGAAATTCTTATCAAGTATCTTACACAGGAACGAGAAGCAACAAAGGTACAAAATAAAATATTAAGAACTCGAAATGATAACATACTTTTCCATCTCTGCCACTAGTACAAGAAAAACAAGAAGCTCAAAGCAAACAATAGGTTCCTTAAGAATAAGATTAGGGGATTTCATAGTAAAATTTTGATGAAGATACCAAGGGTTACCTTCAAAATTAAAAAGAGAAAGGAAAGCACTAATATGGATGTGCTTGCACAAGCTTCTAAAATATTACATTGAAGAAGAAAGAAGAACCAAGTTTGATTTTTGGTGCATGAGGACATGCAAGACCTTTGGTGTGAGGGAATGTTGAAGCCTGAAATTGTTTCCTTTTTTACTACCTTTTTCCCTCTCCTTTACTTTTTGTTACCATTTTGTAGTAGCCTCAACCTTGTTAGCACTCCTTAGTTTTCCCAAGGCTCAGAAAGGAAACCAAAGAGGTAACCTCAGACCAACTTTTGACTTGGTAGCTAGCCCTACAAAATCAAATAGGGCTCTCTCTAAAACAACCTCACAGCCAATGGAAATGACTGAAGTAAATTAAGGTTTTAGGCTAGTTATCAGCTCAGTAGGGTTTGATTAGGGTTTTCTGGATAGAGAGCACTAGGTTTAGGAACTAGGTCAAGTAAATCTAAAGGTCAGTTGCAATCATACGATGGGGCAAGGTAGGTGAAATTAGTGGCACAAATTGGTTTGTCATTGTAGTGTGGTGAGGATAATATAGTAAGATTTTAAGTGAGCAAAAGCATGAATTCACTTATCTAGAAGGAAAACATTGAATTCTAATCCCAAATAAAACAGAGCATTAAAATGATGATTTTTGTTTAAAACTCATGATATAAAGCATAAGAATAAATTAGATGGTTTCTAATAATAAAATATATAAGAAAACATAGGAAAAATAGAGTCACTGATCACAACACAAGAATCCCATAAAATAGTTGCAACTATATATTATTTATGCCAATATCAAGTACACTAGTTCAAAATTATGAGCTTCCAATATCCAACCTTCTCTATGAGTTCACTTTGACTACATATCGATGCAAAAAAACATTCCCCCTCTTGGGGGTTGAATCCTTCATCTTAGGAACTAATTACATCATTTTCTCTAACCAGTGCCAAAAACTAGGAAGGTTAGAAACCAATTCCCTTTTTACACTAATTGATTTGATTTGACTTTGAAAGCTTTAGTTACAAGGAAATCAACTCTAAATATCAGTAGAATGCTTAATTACATCATATAAAATCAATTAGAGACAAGTTACATTTACCAAGGTCAACTCTTGACCATCAAAATGCATAAATAGGCCTCCTCCATAGAAACGTAGCAAATGATTGCAGAAGCACAACGAACCAACATCAGAAGCGCAACAAACTTTGGCAAGATGTTTTCATGACTTTGAGGGATCTTTAAACTGAAGGCTGGTATAGGTAGCTTAGGATGTCTACTACACCTCTAAGCTTCAAGTCACCAAAAATACATCTCTAAGACACCTCAAAACTGATTAGAATACAACTACTCTAGAAGAACAATGAGTGACCCAAAATAGTGGCAAGGGTGAAAAATAGGTGGTTTTGGGCCTTTTTCTGAAAATTCATGAGCAGACAAGTGACCCCTAGATTTATGGAATTTACGAATCAAAGTACACCTCCAAATTATTTCCAATATTCATTTGGAGCCTCTGGGAAAAAGTGCAGTGAGCACACGTTGCGTTTCTATAGAGTACCCTTTAAATTTGTGCAAAAAATATTTAAATTTTCAAAAATTTGTTGCTTTTTCTTGTATTCTGAGCTCCATTTAGGCAACTAAGGATGCATCAGCTATAATTTCAATGTTTTCCCTCCTCTTGAGCTTATTAAGGGCTTTCTTGAGTTTTCCCTTCATGTTCTTGACCTTAATCCTAGAAATCATGTTCCTTGCATAATAATGTCTAGCCATATTCCTTTGCATGGTGACATCTTTGTTTTCCTTCTCCAAAAGCTTCTCTAAATGCTCATTCACATATTCAAGCCAATACTCCCTGTTCTCTTCAATTTCAGTAGCTATGGAGTCATCTATGTCTTTGTGGTCTTGAGGAGGAGATGGCTCTTTCACAATCTTTTCCTTTCTTATCATGGCTCTAGTTTTGGGTCTCCTTTGTTGTACCTAGATGTCTTTGTCTTCAAACTACTCCACATCAATGATAGCCTTACCTTTGTCTTTAGCCGCCAAAACATTTGTTCTGCTATATGAGGGAGAATCTTAATGTGATTTACCTTGCTGCATTAGGCTTAGCTTCAATTGCCTATTCTCTTGTTTCAAGAAAGCCACCATGAAATTGGCTTTAGAAAGGTCATCTTATAACTCTTTGATCTTTGTCTGCTTCTCTTTAATAATGTCTTATGCTACCTTATCTCCATGATCAATCATATCTACCTCAGGAGGTACCTCTTCATGATGTTGTAATGGTAATCACCTCTATCTCTAGGTGATTTCTCTCTCATGGCTTCAGCTTGAACTTCTTCAATAATAAACTCCTTATGCACTCTTTTTGCTTGAGCCCTAGTCATAGGTTTAGTAGTAGGCATGTCTATTTTTATCTCAGGGAAAAAAATCAGCCTCTTACCCTTCTCTTATGTTTGTGAAACCTTTGCCCTAGGTTGTATTTTTGTCATTGATGGTATGTTAGATGGCTCGGGTCTTTATGGCCCAGATGATGTAGGATTATTAAGGCTTTGGACTGATGAGAGATAGGCAAGCGATCATCTGCCTCCAAGAATGGTTCCCATGACATATTGACCTTTATGAGTTGGTGGAGAACTTGAATTTGATCGAAGCATGATGGAATAAGCTTGCCTGATGATGTTTCCCTTTAGTTTGCACCTTTTTAGTCATCTTAACCAGGCTTCTAAAGAAGTAATTAGGTAGGTTTAGTGGTTTGATGGATGTGAAATGCATTAACAACCTGATGTGATACTGATATAACCTACTAAACATTCCCTCACAAGTGAAATGTTTCATAATCATATTCATCAAAGGAGTATATTTATCCAATAATTTCCTGCTAGGAAAGATATGAGATGGGGTTTCCTTATACTGTGGTTTCAGGAACATTTTGTAGTTTTCAATGTCCAAATCCATCCCCTTAAACCAAATTTATCCTTGGTTAGGGATGCCAGTTGTTGAAGCTATAATCTCTGCTGACACCATAAATTTCACCCCTACAATTGCGACATGATCTCTTTTGAAATTGATGGAAAATAAACTTGTTAGGTCATGATTATACCCCACCTCTTGCACTTTCTTACAAAACCCTAGGTAGCTTGCCTGCTCAAATTATCTTTTTATGAATTCTGATGCAATGATCACTTTCATATGAGTTGGATCATCTCTATCCCCCCTTGTTGTATTTCTTCTTTTCACTAGCCATGTTGTTGGCTTTTCTTCACTGAAAATCCTAGTTTGAGAGGAGAAAGGGTAGGGGTCTAGGGTTGTAAAGCAGGGGAAATGAAGCAGCTAGTTTAGGGAGGGAAATGGAGGGGATAGGAGTTAGGGAAAATTTAAGGGGTAGGGTAGATGTTAGGGATACTTTGGCAGTGAAATTTCTTAGAATGTGTGAGGGAAGAAGGGAAAAAATGAAAAACATAGTGAAAACCCAGAAACGCCGCAAAAGCGCAGCGAGAGCTTGGGTTTTTGGGGGAAATGATGGGATGAGGGAAATAGGTATGGTAAATGGTTGGGGAGGATTTAATAAGTGTATACAAGTTTATTTTAGAAGAAAACTAGGGAAATTCTCCTTGGAATGAAGCAAAGACCATTAAAACTTAAAAACGCAGCAGAAACCCTAGGAGAGGGGATTTAATCACTTTCAGAGGGAAAATACTACATCAGAGGATTGATGAAAGGTTTACTTAATTGTTTAAGAGTTTTTGAATCTTGATGAATGAGAAATTAGCCCTTTTTTTCTTTATTTGACCTCCAAACCTAAAAACGCAGCGAATCATCAAAAGCGCAATGGATGCACAACATAAATGTAGCAAGTTGATGGAAAAAGAAATGGGTGATGGAATTTTGAAGGTATGATGGCTATGATGATGCACGATGGTAGAGAGGAGCTCTTGGAGGATGAAATGAAGTTTTTGAATGTTTTAGTGCCCTTTATTAGCTTGAAACTTGATTTTTTGCCTTGGTGGTTAAATGACATCATATGTACCTTTATAAAATGACTAGTGATGTGATTTGACTGCAACATCATTTTTTCCATTGGAAACATTATATTTACAAGTGATATGCATGTACCTTTGATTCCATTTGAGAAACTTTATTTCCTAACTTGCTAACTCTCATGACACCTTGCTAATTTTGGATGATGAATGATATGACCCTAAATGGAGATATGATGATCACAGACCAATAAGACAAGACCAACAAGACATTCATGATAAACCTTATGACACCACGAATCTTTCTTTCAGTTTCTTTAATGATGACCCTCTAATAAAGGAAAAAGTGACCTTGGTGACTCAAAGACTCATGAAACTGATTTCTTGACCTTGATGACCATGGCATGAGAGTGGCATTACACCTAGACAATGAATTAATACCTATTTGACAACCAAAGATATCAAGTTTTATTTGAAAACATAATAATTTGACCAAAGACTCTATTAACAATATGAAAAGAGTAAATTTGATCACTGGGACTAAAGGACACTAGCAAGCCTAATCAAGGTCATCTCAAACTTATTTAAGCATACAAAAAGGTATTAATAATCCATGTTTTAAAATATATGTTTATTTATGAATTATAATGAAAACATCTCTACAATTACAGAATCTTGATCATTCCACAGATAATATTGAATTCTGCGGCAATATCCATGATTAGATAAGTTGCAATGCATAAATAAAGCGATGAAATATATCTGAAGATGAAAAATTTCTACCACATGGATGACCACCTATTGGAATGACTTGGAAAGCTACAGAGATCGGGAGATCTAAGAGTCAAACCCAAAGTCAAACTCTGGTTATGACAGTGCAGCGATTAAGTAAAGTGTGGAAGGAGATCACAACAAGATGAGGCGAGCAGAAAGAGACTTGTTAGATCTTGAGGATATGACTCGAGAAGGATCCCTCATGATTTTATCTTTCAGTAGCAAATCATGAGGAGATAAAGTTGAAATTTACATTTACTTCTTAGATGGTAGAACAGTTTCAGTGCTTCTCGGCATAAGACTCTTAATTTATTTTATGAAAAATTGTATAAAAGCCATAAGGCGAAATCAAAAAGTTTAGTTCAGAAGGTAAGTATGTTGTGGTTTATTTCCAATATTCTGAAACTCTATTTTGAATTAATATAATCCTCTATTTTAAATGCGTGGTTGAGCAATATTTTGAACAGTGACAGAATTATGCTCACGGGAGGGCCCCCTAGAGAGTTGTAAGGATAGTTAGTTTTTGTCAGTCTCTTTTTTATTACATTGATAGATATTCCTTGCATTCAATTTGCAATTTCATACAATTTTTTCCCTGTCAATTAGAATAGTTACATCTCAGTTGTGTGATTTTAATCATTTGTTGTTTTTATTTCAGAGTGCTCATAAAAGAGAAATACTAAAAATATTTGATTCTCATATGCATTTACTTCTAGTAATTTAGTATCATTACTCAGTTAATTTTGTGGATGATGAAGAAATGTCTTTTTATAGTAATATACACACATAAGTAATCATTGGAAGTTACAAGTCCTCATTTGCTTTTTCTTTAGCAACCATTTACATTAGTGCATTCCTTTCTGTAATCGTAGTTAATTTCTTTCCTTTCTACAATTATAGTTAAGGTTCATTTTTTCTGCAATTAGAGTTAATTTCCTTTTCTACAAAGTAGTGTTACGATTTCTTTTTTGCAATTTAGCATTAATATTTTTCATTCTGCAATTAAGGATATACTTATTATTCTTTAATTAGAGTTATACTTTCAATTTCACAGTTAGAATAAGTTGAGGCTCTAAGTTCTAGATTAATTTTCAATTTAGTTTTGCATTTGGTTTGGATATAGTTTTAATGGAAAGAACATGTGCGTGATAACTCTTTAATTTCATTTAATATTTATCCACACTTAGATCAATTTCATTTAAAGATAGAGTTCCTATCATATATGGTGCACATACATATCATAATTACATGAACCTTGGTTGACAATTAATGAATTAATTTAACCACAATTAAATTAACCAACAGGTAAGCTGCAATGTTTCTCTAAGAAAAGGGGGTACTCTAGGCAGTGGTTGACTCTGTAGAAGGGTATACACTACTGACGTGAATGAAGAGATGTAATCAAATAGGCCTTGATTACCTTATACCTTGGGGACCTTGGGCATCCATTCATAGGTTGGCATCATGGCTCCATGTTCATCAATCATTATAGGCATGGGATGCTCAAGGTACACATATTTTTTATGAATGAACAAATGGAATAAGTATGTTTGGTAAAATAAGGCCTTTATTTCCTCATACTCTATCATTTGGGAATGAATTTCATCTGATAAAAACTGAGGTAAATTGAATTGGGTACATGCTTTAATAGAGGTATGACATAAGAAAACCAAGAGACCCAAGGAAACTACATTAACAATGATGTCACAATCAAGACCTAGAACCTGAGCCATCATGGAGAAGGAAACTACTGATATGGGTTCGAAAATGGGGATATGATAAGGAAGCTAATTAGGAGGAGGTCCCAATCCCTATCTATTGGCTTATTGTTTCATATCTAGCGCTAATCTAGTCCAAATTTCTTTGATCTATTCTTTATTTAACCTTTTTAACCCTTTCCTATCAGGAAAATACAATATATCTACAATGACTTCTAGAGTCACATTAATTATTTCTCTACCATCTTGGGTGGTGTGATTATCCTTCTATCTAGTTATTACCTTTTGGTACATCAGTCCACCATTTCTAAAAAAATGAAAACTTATGGAAGGATGTTCTAGACTAGACCAAATGCATGCATATTGTTGTTATCATCCTTTAACACATCACTAGTGTTCAACACCACCTAAATATCTTCCTTCATATCATGTGTGGTTAATATAGCATTTGAAACATTTTCAATCTCATTTATCATATCTGGTTCTTTGCCATTTCCCTTAGCATAGACATTAACAAAACCTTTAGAAAAATATGTGTCCATTTGAGAAGGTATAAGGCTTAATTGAGTGTTGATTGACTGAGGAGCTTTTGAAAATGTAAGTGTATTCGGTCTTCAAAATGAATTTTGTAATTATGACATTGTATAGTTTATATAAAAAGAGAAAATGAATTTTTATTTGTTCAATAATGGGTTTCATGCTTAAATTATAAGTCAAAGCATTTTCTTCATGCTTCTAGGGATTCTTGAGTCAAAGAAGAATTGTTTTAATGTATTATAGTCCCATTTGGACTTGTTGTAACAAAACAAAGTCATTATGTGTGAGTCTAGAAAGTCAATTTATCCTTAAAGTCCAAGTTAGCCCAGCCATGGTGAAGTTGGCCTAAAGAGGTCTATTCGACTCCTCAAGAAGACTATAAATAAGGGTACTTTGAATAATTTGGATGACCCACTCACTCAAGTTCAATCTACAACAAGATAAGAAAAAAGAAGTGCGTGCAAGTCAAGAAGAAGAAGGAGAAGTTGAAGTGAAGAAAAAGTCTCGGAAAAGAATTTTTTATGTCCACATGTGTGAAGTTGTCTAGGGTGTTATGTGTGAACTGCAAGGGCCAAAGTTGCAAGATGAAATTTAACAGCTAAAGTTGTAGGGTAGAGATCTTGACTAAAGTTGGTTTGATAGAGTTTGACCCTCTCTGACTTTGGAAGACTTCGGTTCGTTTGGAAGAGATATTGTTAAAGGGATGACTTGGTGCTTGGGAGGAACTTTGACATTGGTATTTGGGTCTTGGAAGTCTCATATTGATTTGATTATATAATAACATAAGTATTCTTTTTGGGTTTTCCCCTTGGAGGGGTTTTGCCCTGGTTTGGAGCCTATAACTTATGTACTTTGTCTTTTTGTGATCTTCATTATTTTGGTAATTTCTTGATGAAGAAGAAATAAAAGTAATAAAAGGAAAACTAGTATCATAGGTAATTATCAAGTAAGGAAATTCAACTATAATATTCAAGTACTTTGATTTTCCAACATGGTATCAGAGCGAAGGTGCAAAATGGATATTGAAGGTCACATCTTAGTTGGAACTTTTGTTGGAGATCTAGAAGTTGGCATCTACTCTTTCTTCTCAATGACAAGATTTATGAAGAAAGATTTCAAGTCCCTTGGGATCCTACTTGAAGGATACATCTTGAAATACATATCTATTCCAAACAAAATAAGTAATGGATGGAATTTTATTCTCTACTCTCATGAGTAATTTTAAGGATGATAATGTATGGGTTATTAAGAGTGGAGCTTCCAAACATATGATAGGAAAATGCAGCCAACTCCATATTTTGTCAAAAGGAACCTCTTCTCACTTAGTTCAAATTGGAGACAAGAAGAGATATCCAGTGAAAGGAATTGGGTCTAATTCATTGGCCCTAGAGACTGGTGGAAGAATTCATCTCAATAACATACTTTGTGTTCCATTTTTTAAGTAAAATTTACTTTCTATATCTTGCCTAAAAGATAAAGGTGATAGGATGGCTTTTATTGATGGAAAAGTTTTGGTTTGGGGAAAGGGCTCTAGTATTAAAAATGCAAAGATAATTGGGATTTGTGATGGGACATGGTATATACTTCTTACATCTCTCTCTCATGCCCTAGTATAGTTAGATGTTAGCCCTTATGAATTATGGCATAGAACATATGGAAACCTTCACTACAAGTTTTCTCCATCTCTAAATTAAATGATCACTCGCATTTCTGAATTGAAGGAAGAGTATGAAGGAATTTTTAAGGCATGTGCTCTAGGAAAGAATGTGAAGAAACCCTTTGCAAGAAGTGATACCAGATCCAAGGAAATATTATATCTCATACACTCTAATGTGTGTGGATCTATGGCAGTAAAATATCTTGGAGGTCATTAATATTATGTGACATTCATTGATGATTACTTTAGGAAAACTTGGATATATCTCCTCAAGAACAAAGAGGAGGTATTTGAGAAACTTCAAGAATTCAAGAATGAATTAGAAAATATGATCGAAAGGAAGATAAAGACCCTAAGGTCTAATAATGGTGGAAAGTACAATTCCAAAGAACTTATACCATTTTGCAAGGAATTTGGAATAAACATGGAGCTAATTGTTCCTTATAACCCTAAATAGAATGGTGTGGTCGAAAGAAAGAAAAATCAATTGATGAATGTGTTAGATCAATGCTTCATAATCAAGCTCTCCCTCAATTCTTATGGTGAGAAGCATCTATGACAAATGTATACTTGAAAAATCGAAGTCCTCAAAGATTCTCAATAATATGATTCCAAAAGAAGCATTTACATGAAAGAAGCCTAGTGTGGATCATCTCTAAATATTTGGATGTGCATTTTACATGCACATTGAAACAAAGGATAAGAGGAATAAATTGGATTATGAAAGTACAAAACACATCTTTTTTTGTTATAGTACTTCATCAAAAGCATACAAAATCTACATTAAGGAGGATCATCAAATTGAAGTAGGCAAAGACGCCATCTTTGATGAAAATGTTGCTTACAAGAAATCCAAAGATATCCCAGTGGATTCTGATGAATAATGGTTACACATTTTTGGGGAAATATCAAAGGATGACATTGTTCAAGATCCTACATCAATTCAAGAATATGTTGAAGGTCCTAGTGAACATATACAACATATTGTTAATCCAGAAACTTGTAAGAGACCTGCTTAGTTGGGTATAAATATTCAAGAGGCAAAGGGACATGTAGCATCTAAGGGCAATTTCAAAGAAAGTAAGAGACCTAAAAGGTACCCAAGTTATGCAACCTATATGACTAATCTCATTGAAGTTGAACCATCCTCCTATGATGATGTAGCAAAACATCAAGAGTGGAGGAATGTAATGCAAGAAAAATACTAGTCAATTATGAGGAATGATGTCTGGGAAATTATTCCTAGACCAAGTGACAAATTTATTGTCACCTCCAAATGGATATACAAGGTAAAGCAAGTTGTGAATGGAAGCATTGAAAAGTATAAATCAGGAATTGTGGCCAAAGGATTCTCACAAAAGGAAGGCATCAATTATGGAGAAACCTTGATCCTACAGCTAGATATACAACTATTAGATCACTTGTCTCTTTGGCTGCCACTATGGGATGGAACATTCATCAAATGGGTGTTAAGACAAATTTTCTGAATGGAACCATTGATGTATATGTTTACATTGAGTAGCCTCAAGGATTTGAAGTCTAAAAAATGGAGACATGCATATGTAGAATGAAGAAGGCTCTAAATGACTTGAAACAAGCACCTAGAGCATGGTATGTCACAATGGATGCATACCTATTGAGACTTGGTTTTGTCAAGAGTTCTGCATATCCCAACCTCTACATCAAATTGTTCAAGGATGAACCTATAATCATACTCTTATTTTTTGATAACGTACTTGTTACATGTGTGGAACATTGAATTCGAGAATGTGAGAGGTAATTGGAATATGAATTTGACATGAAGGATCTTGGGCTTATACACTACTATTTGAGACTATAGGTTTGGAAGAAACCTAGTGAGATATATATTGGTCATAGAAAATATGTGATCAATATATTACACAAATTTGGCATGATGGATAGCAAACTAGTGACAACTCCTATGATTACTAATCTAAAGAATTTGGGGATTTTAGAATATATTATGAGGATCCTACATGCTATAGATAATTGATTGGCTCCTTGATGTATCTTGTAAATACTAGACCTGACATTTGTTTTGCAGTAAATGTCCTTAGTCAATTTCATATGGAGCCAAAGCATGACCATTATATAGTATCCCAACACATCCTAAGATATCTTTGTGGGAATATAAACCACTGCCTTAGATATGCTAGTAATGAGATTCAAATTTTGGGATATATGTATTCTGATGGGGGTGGCAGTGAGATAGATGGAAGAAGAAATACATGTGGATGCTTCAATTTGGGATCTTCCATGATCTCATGGATAAGCAATAAGCAAGATAAATTTGCATTGATTATTGTTGAAGTCGAGTACATTGTTGAAAGTGGAGTTTGTAGAGAGTTTGTTTGGCTTAGAAAGTTGCTATTAGAATTATGTGAAGGTCCATTAAGCCTTACAAGTATACATTTTGACAACAAAAGTTGTATAATAATGACAGAGGACCTTGTGTTTCATGCTAGGACAAAGCATATTAATAATAAGTACCACTATATTATAAACTGCGTACAAGATGGGGTAATGAAGCTACATTATATTCCTAAAGATGAATAGGTAGATGATATTCTGACAAAGCACTACCAAAAAATAAGCTTGAATTATTTGAAGCAAACTTGGTTTGGTGGACAACCCTTCCCTACTTGAGAGGGAGTGATTATGGACATTATATTCACTTATTCATGAGTCATGCACTAGGCCAAGACTAACATTTGTATGTCTAAGTGAAGTTCATGATGGGAGAATGGGGTTAGGAGGATTGGATAAGAATCTAAGAATAGTAGTTCTTGAGGATTAGATAATCCAATATATAATTAGTCTTATAGACTGATATTATTTAAGGATGAGGTAGGGAATCCAAGATAAGAGTAGTCAACGAGGACTATTATTCTTTGAGGATTAAGAATCCAAGATACAAAAAGCCCATCTATGGGATTAAGGTATCACCATCTATGGGATTGTGTGCAGAGGCATATTATGTTGTTGCAATACATTCCGAGAGAGAAACAAGATGCTAATATTTTGACAAAGGCATTTTCAAGTGTTGTTGTAGAGGCTACAACCACCCTCCAAAATGTTGCCTTATCCTGTTTTGGACCCTTCCTACCAACCTTCATATCAACTTGCCTTGCTTCGTCAAGTTCTCAAGCTTCAGTGTCTTTCTTGCTCAAAGGCAGCCTATCGACCATAGTTTGATCTTTTCCCTTCACAGGCTGCTCATCCAGACTTAGTCCAGCTACAGGCTGAGCAGCTTCCTAGTGAAATTTACACAGTTCTGGAGGGAAAAAAGTCTTCCCTCCAGGAATTGTGCAATTACCTCTGACAGCCTGCTAGGCTCCAGGATTATGCAATCCTGCCAGCCAACCCTCCCAATAGGAGTTGTGCAATTTTTTCCATCAATAAGTAGTTTAGCCTAGGATTTGCGCAAATCTGGGCAGAAGTCAGCAGCTAGGCCCATAAATTGCACAATCCCCTTGGGTAGTCAACCCAACTTACAGTTAAGAATACACATTTTTCTCCAGCAGTCAAGCAGTCTCTTGCATGTGCAACTGAGTTGACCAGTTCCCTCTGGGACTAAGAAAAATAGACTTGCATGCATGGGTTGTCTCTCCCAAGGCAACATGAAAATGCATCCCTTATTTCATGGATCTATGTTTAACAGTTGAAGGTTACATGCAAGATACAATTCAGAAACCTCCCTCCAAGTGTCTCTTCCCCTAGATTTGTGGCATGCATGTCACAACCTCGATGTTACCAAAACTCATCAACCGAACGCTGCAGTTTTCGTTCCTCACATCAACCTTGTAGCTCTGACATCCCACATCACATCTAGGAGCAGTCAGCACATTCATCTCATGTTGTTTTGGGTAAGCTCGATTCCCATGCCTTGTGCTACATTTCTATCACTTTTTGTGTTTTCACTTATATGAGTAATGTTTGCTTGATTTCTTTGAATGCTTGATGTCGTTTACATGTATACTAGCTTGTCCTAGCTCTATTTCAGTTTTCGTTGCTATAGATAGTGATGTGACCTTCTTTCTCGGCCATTGTTGGGGGCCTTGTCTCCTTCCTATCATCGTCTGGGGCATTCTATTAATCCCGACTTCCTTAACCACGGGGCTACAAGTTGAAAAAAGCCACTCATTATTGTTACATGTATGAAACTATTTTGCACGAACGTTCGCCCAACAGGATAACTACCTCACCCACATGCATGTTGATCTATTTACTGAATCTTTCATTCTAACATGTTTTGCATGCATTGTTAATCACTTCTGCTATCACTTAGTGTCGCCATGCATTTCATCGAATTACTTGCTTTTAGTTGCCCGTCGACGAGTCAGGCCAACCTTGGCCCAGTCTCTTCCTTCACCAAGGCTGCATTGTGCAACCTAGAGAAGGAAAGCTCACCTTCCTCTCCATATTTGCACATTCTAGCCCAACAATGACCTTTTGGACTGAATTGTTCATTTCTGAAGGTCAGTGGCTGCTTGGCCCAAAAATTTGTGCAAATCTTTCCTTGGGCCAGCAGTCTTTCCCAACTGGAACTGTGCATTGTGCAATCCCAGCAGCCAACTAGTTAACAGGACTGTGCATTTTGCAGTTCCAGTGGTCATTCAATCTCCCAGTAGCCCAGATTGTGCCTTGTGTAGTCTTGGTAGTCGGTCTCCTGACCTCTCGGCCGAAATTGTACAACCTTCATGATCATTCACCTAGGTATGTTGCAAGTCAGTTCTCATGTTCATTTTGGTTTTCGACTGACATATTTCTTGCTATGAGTGTTTCCATGTCTCCAAGCATCATAGGTGTTCATCTGCCTCTCAACAGTACAGGTACAATGGTTTCCATGAGAGCAAAGACAAAGACACCGTTTAGAGCACGCTTGGGGATGCAGTCGATCAAGTGTCTATGGGCTTACCTACTCATGAAGACATCAAGTTATTTGTGGACAAGGACATCAAGCAACAACATCACTGATCCGGATTTAAACAGGAATGCAACAAATTACAGAGATAACCATAAACACAAAGATGTAGTGGAAATAATACTTCATTTCATTAATGTAAAATATTGAAATATGCTTACAAACAGAATGGAAATAAACCAGTTAGGGCGATGGTAGCTTATCTGTGAGAAGAGATGTGGTGGCTACATGTCTCTGAACAGTGTTACAATGAGGCTGAAGGCCTATTTATTGTTGAGAAGCAATGGAAAACTCTTAACATCCCAAAACCTAACCCTAGAAGACGAAACGCCAAATTGTGGGCCCCATTTTGGGTAAGTTGGTACATCAACTTTCCGAGGTGGTAACTTTGGCACCCGATCTTCGTTTGACGCGTACAATAGCTCGTTAGGAAGATCTATCTGAGCACTACAACTTTGGTAAGAGAAAAATCCGTCCTTGGACCCATGTTGCTCCCATATTTCCCAAAAAAAATTCGTTTAGGGCCTCAAAAGGCTCCGAAAGTTCAGGACCAAAAAACTGCTAAAAATAGTAATTTGTGCTACAATTACGAAAACTGAAAAACTGAAAGAGATAGTTGTGGGGGTCCAAATGGGATAGGTGGGTGGCCACCAACATCCACCTAAATCATTCTCCCCCCCCCCCCTTAGGAAGCAATGGTCCCTATTGTGTTGAGTTCCTCCATCTGCGGAACTTGGTCCCTCGTGAGTTGTTCTGCAATCTCTGATGTGTCCAGTAATGGTGGGAAGCATGGTCGAGGGAATTCCACATTGAACACTCGGTGCAAGCGAAGGAATGGAGGAATGTTGTGCTCCAAAGCATTATTTCCCAGAGCCTTGGTAATGGTGTAAGGACCATGTCGGCGTGGTAAGAGCTTCTGATGGGTTCTGGTAAGGTGTTCTTTCTGTTGAGGCGACCAGACTTTGTTGCCCACCTGAAACTTATGTGTACCCCTGTGGGTGAGGAGAAGTTGTTCCCGTGTTCTTTCATGACTATATCTCTTTGCTGCTGCTGCTACGTGGAGGAACCCTTCACGAGGGTCATGGATGTGGCGACAATATTCCCCTTACTTTGGGAGCGAACCAGACAAAAAAAATACCTATTTTGTGAGATGAGCTCGTTGCCTTTCTTAGTAGCGATCAAATAAGTGGTGGTAGGTGGGGCTACCTCTGATATCCTGTATAATGAATTACCCAAAGAAATAATAATAGCACGAGGCCTTGACTCATACACAACATGTCGCCTCCACAAGTATGGTTGGCCTAATAATACATCACAAATATCTAGAGGTGTAACACCACACAATACCTCGCTTTTGAAGGGCTTGATGCTATAGGGAAGGTGGCACTGCTAGCAAACTCAAAGATCTAGTCCTTGGTGAAGCCACCCAATACTGTACAGTTGTAGGTATAGTGTAGTCGGTAGGCACAACCATTGCACGACCTCTGCTAAAATGAGGTTCTTTTGGCTCCCACTGTGAGTGGAAAAGACACTCCCCCTCCTCTGCATATTCAGGGCTCATTCTGCTGGATCTTGGTGGTGGCAACAATGGCGCTGGGCTCTGCATTAATGATCTTCTTCCCTTTACCTTCCCCTTGTCGGGTTCTGACTCAGGGTTTGAACATGCATCTGATTCTGAAGCCTTCAACTCAGCCACTAGTGACTGCTTGGTTCGACACTCACTTGTGTTATGAGTGGGACTCTTATGGAACTCACACCACTTTCCCGTGTCCTTCTTCGACTTTGTGGTGTTGTTCTTTTCTTACAGCTTCAATGGGTTGTCTTGGGTCACCCCACCTTGGCTTTGTCCTTTCGTCTTAGGATTTGCAGATCCAAAGTCTCACTTCTTTTGTTTAAACTTCTGCTCGATTTTGACAGCGAATTGGTACGCCGTGCCGAGTGAGGAGATGTTCAAGAACTTCATCTCTTCCTGAATGTACTTGTGCAGGAATTCATGGTATTTGAGTACCAAATGTAGCTCAGAATCCTTGATACCCAACTATGTGCGAAGGGTATGAAAAATGTTTGTGAACTCCAGTACATCTTGGTCTCTTCCCTGTCGTAGCGTGGTCCACTTTATGTATTTGTCCTCATAGCTTTTGACAGGGTAGTACTGCTCCTTGATGGCATCCCGAAATGAATTCCAAGTGGATGTGGCTGAGAACAATGAGCCCATACTTTCATCCTTCTACTCATAGTAGGTTTCCCACTAGTCCTTGAAGCAGGGGGTTGCTTTGAGAAGAGCGAAAATAATCTTTTCCCAGCTGGAAAAATCATGAACAGAAAAATACCCATCTAGCAAATTTAACCATTTATCTACGACATCCGCGTCTATTTGACCCTCAAATATTGGGATTTCAAAATTAACTTGTACCTTAAAGGGTGTGGTGTTTCTAGATTAGTTTTCGGGATCCAATGCGTCACCTTTGGGTAGCTGCTGAAGGATCTGGGCAAAGTTGTCCATCACCATGTTCCTTTGTCACTCGAGGGCTTCTCGAGCAAGATTTTTATGGGATCTCTTGCCCCCTTATCTTTCTTTTCATCCGCCATGGAAGGTCATCGGGATTTGCGAGGTTGGTCTTGCAAAGGTTTGACCAGTTCAAGCCCTAAATCCTTATATCCCGACCTCATTGGGGACATGCAAAGAAAAACAGAGAAAAAAAGAAGACTGCTCTGATATCACTGATCTGGATTTAAACAGGAACGCAAAAAATTACAGAGATAACCATAAACACAAAGATCCAGTGGAAATAATACTTCATTTCATTAATGTAAAATACTGAAATATGCTTACAAACAGAAATGGAAATAAACCAACTAGGGCGATGGTAGCTTATCTCTAAGAAGAGATGTGGTGGTTACATGCCTCTGAACTATGTTACAATGAGGATCGAAGGCCTATTTATTGTTGAGAAACAATGGAAAACCCTTAACATCCCAAAAGCTAACCATAGAAAATGAAACGCCAAATTGTGGGCCCTGTTTTGGTAAGTTGGCACATCAACTTCCCAGGTCATAACTTTCGCACCCGATCTTTGTTTGACGCGTACAATAGCTCGTTAAAAATATCTATTGAAGCACTACAACTTTGGGAAGAGAAACATCAATCCATGGACCCATGTTGCTCCCATATTTCCAAAAAAACGTCGTTTAGGGCCTCAAAACGGCTCTGAAAGTTCAGGACCCGAACAACTACTAAAAATAGTGAATTGTGTTACAATTACAGAAACTAAAAAACTGAAAGAGACAGTTGTGGGGGTCCAAATGGGATAGGTGGGTGACCACCAACATCCACCTAAATCAATCACAGTGAGCAGCATCATGAACAACAGCTGAAGGTGACATAACGAATGCAACGAACACATCAAATGAAGTGAACGCAACGAATGCAAGAGGAAGGTTGTTGACAACATAGAGGCGAATCAAAGTTGCAAGATCAAGTAGATCCACTAATAATGAAAGCAACTTTGGAGACTCAGGCTATGGAGTGACAACGTGACATGAAGATTGTGTGAAGGCAAAATATGGAACAAATAAGGGGTTGCATGTGATGAAGCAGCAACTCAGGAAGAACATGAAGCTGCACAGACAGTCCAATGAGTTGCAACAGGAACAGGAACAGCAGTGGGCGCAACATGCACTCATGGATGAAACTGCACCACTACAAGTTAAGGATCCATCCCAGCAGCTGACACAGAGCAAACATGGTGAGAAATTTCGTTGATCACATGTAAGGGATTCAACAGCATGCATTTCGTTGAGTGCACGCATGCAATCCAACCCATTCAACACACTCACCAAGGCGAAGACAAGAAGAAAGTCCAACTGGGGCTAAACATGTACTTCAACAAGTTGATGTGCATGACCACTAGCACACACTTGAAGATCAACACAGGCACTATGGATCAGTGTGTTTCTGGTTCAACCATACCCAAGAAGACCTTGCGATGTTAGCAGACGATTTGGATGAAGGGGCCAAACCAATGTAGAGAGGCAAGAGTTCGCTTAAGCAAGATGTCACCATGAGGCGCATGAACATCATCACAGAAGACCAAGCTTGGCATCAGCTCACTGCCTTCAACATCACAAGCATGTCAAATATTTGGTCTCATCACAATGGGCCGAGTGTTAGTGATGTCCTGCAAGGCTTGCTCAAGCCATGTTGTCTCACATGAGTACATGTGTATTGTAATGTTGAGTCATGTCAAGTGTAAGTCGAGTGTCAACAGTTGGATGTGACAATCATAGAGTAGGTGAAGAGTCATTAGGGTAGTTGAACTATCACAAAGGGGAATGTCAAGGGTCACCCCACCCTTTGCTATAAATAGTCCCTCATAACTCATTGTAAGGGCTTTTGGTCAGCCAAGCTTCTACTAGGACTATCTTGAAGAAGGCTTGGACAATATTGTAACATGCCTTGGCTTCTCCACTGCACATAGCTAGTATATCTCTTTGGAGGAGCAAACAGATATAGTTATAACATTCTACTGATGGGGCTAGCAGGTTTACATGGTATATTGTATGATTGTGACTTACACTTCTTTATATAATAAAAGCCATCACATTTTTATGCATATGTTGTTATTGTAGTTGGACTGCTCCAGTTTCCTTAATGATATATGTTGTTTAACTTACGTACTTGTATATGAACTGATTTGTATGCAATTATATGAATCTTGTTGTTAATGTGTTACATATGTTGTTAATGTTGTCACCATCCATGTCGACTGCTTTTCTAGACATCAGACATACCTTTCTCTGAACCTTGTTATATCAACTGTCACACTCATCTTGGACTGATCTGTGAGTGTTGTTGATGTTATCTTACCTTGTATGTCGTGACTGTCACATCCGTGTCGACTGCTCTGCCGAAAGTTTTGCATGTCCTTTGTGTTGTGTGTTCCTAGCCGATTTGGGACTAATCCCTTTCAACTTGGAACTCACCTCCACCTTCCTCTCCCTTTGAATTATTGGAACCTCTGATACTCATTCATTGACTCACTGCATCAGTCACACCCTTTCTACTGACAGAGTTATCTTACTTGCCTCTGTACAACATCGCGGTCAAGGCATTACCTTATGACCCACTGCTGGGACTCCTACACCAAACAGTCTAAGGTCTAATTGGGACTTCTTACCAGGGATATCCCCTTGACATGTTGGTGGTTCCAACACTATCAACAAGAGGGAATTTTGAGTTCCATAGGTAAAGGATAGGGATGGCTGGTAATCCCTTTCTTTCTAAGAGGGAGTGTTGAAAATATAGCAAGAAAATCTTAGTTTGACTTTTCGTTGGTCAAACTAGAGAAAATTCAAATTTCTATTTCAATAGAAACCTTGGAGGTAGTCAACTAACGTGACATAGGACTTCTCACTCAGTTAACTCAGTTAATTCGAGTTGGGGAAGCTTGAGTTTAGTTCAATATGTTTTATTTATAATTTGTAGTAATCTATTTTAGTTAATTTGAGTTATTGTTAGTTAAACTAGTTCTAACTGTCACAAGAACTAGTGGAGGTCAAGCTATGGAAGTGGAACTTCAACCACACTCAGTGATCAACTAGTTAACTGATCAATAAACCCAAAATAATTGTTGCATGCAAAGAATTCAAGTTACACAGTTGAGATGGAGATTCCAAGGTAGTGTACTATCAATTGTAGCATATTCCAATGTGTACAGGTGGTGCATACAGTCAGAGAAATGACCTAGAGGAATTATGAAATTAAATAATGGGAAATTCCTAAATAATAGGTACCAATTTCCCAGAGGAACAACACAAGGAAATAGGAGCTTGGACGGCTTGAAAATTGGCTGAGAGTTGGCCAAAATTAGTGATTTAGGAGGAGGGATAGACTATACACTTGAAGGGTGTTCTAAAGCTTGAGCAAGCATATGTATTTCATCTCTATTCTCTGATGAAGGAAATATAGATAGTAAGGGGTTTTAAGTAGTTGTTTTCCCCTAGATAAATCTTTGTGCATGTGTGATGTTTCCTTTTGAATTTCTATGATTTGTGTTTTAGATTTGAATTAGCTTCCAAATATCAGTAGAGTACCTTCAAGTCTTGTGATTTAGTAAATTTCATGACCAGTTTTGAATTTACACATTAATTTCTACATCCCAACCTCTACATCAAAGTGGTCAAGGATGAAATTGTAATCATACTCTTATTTGTGGATGAATTAGTTGTTACAGGTGTGGAACATAAAATTTAGGAATGCAAGGGGCAATTGGCATCTGAATTTGACATGAAGGATATTGGATTTGTGCACTACCCTTTGGGACTAAAGGTTTGGAAAAAACTAGGCGAGATATGTCTTAGTCAAAGAAAATATGCAATAAAGATATTATAAAAATTTGGCATGATGGATAGCGATCCAATGATAGCTATTATGATTACTAATCTAAAGAATCCGAGGAATTCAAAATCTAGTATGGTGATCTTACATGCTATAGAGAATTGATTGGGTCCTTGATGTATCTTGTGAATATTAGACCCGATTTATTTTTTTTGCAGTAAATGTCCCCAGTCAATTTCATATGGAGCCAAACCATGACCATTGTATAACATCCAAACACATCCTAGTATATATTCATGGGACTATACACCACTGCCTTAGATATGTTGGTAATGATATTCAACTTTTGGGATATACAAATTATGATTGGGGTGGCAGTGTGATAGATTGAAGAAGCAATAAAAGTAGATGATTTAGTTTTGGATCTTACATGATCTCATGGATGAGGAATAAGCAAGATAGTGTTGCTTTGAGTAGTGCTGAAGTCGAGTACGTTGCTATGAGTGAAGTTTGTAGATAGTTTTTTTGGCTTAGAAAGTTGTTATTAGATTTATTGGAAGGACCATTAAGCCTTACAAGTATACATTGTGAGAACAAAAGTTGTATAATATTAATAAAGGAACTTTTGTTTTATGCTAAAACAAAGCATATTAGCAATAATTACCACTATATCAGAAGCTTGGTGCGTGATGGGGTCGTGAAGCTATGTTATATTCCTAAAAATGAGCAGGTAGTTAATATTCTAATAAAGGCACTACCAAACAAGAAGCTTGAGTACTTAAGAAGCAAGCTTGGTTTGGTGGACATCTCTTGCCTAATTGAGGGGGAGTGATGATGGACATGATATTCACTTATTCGTGAGTCATGCACTATGCTAGGACTAAAAATCATACGTCTAAGTGAAGGCCATGAAGGGAGAATGGGGTTTGAAGGATTAGATAAGCATCCAAGAATAGTACTTCTTGAGGATTAGATAATCCAAGATAGAAGTAGTCTTATAGACCGATACTCTTTAAGGATGAGGTAGGGCATCCAAGATAAGAGTAGTAGAAGATGATTGTTATTCTTTGAGGATTGAGGATACAAGATAAGAATATTCCTAAAATGACATACCTGATGAACATTCGGATGGGGTATGTCACTTGAGACATAGTGTGGTGTCTCATGTAAATCCTCCCAACATTATGCTCTAATAGAAGAAGAAATTGTCAGTTAAGGCCTTGTTGGAAGTGATGGTTGTGATTTTGATGCTTAAAAGATGGCTTATCAATCTAACTCTTCTTATGAGAATACTTCAATTTGAGAATCCTTGTACACATGATGGAATTAAGAATACCTCTCTAGTTAAGAGGGAGTGTTGGAAAATGTAACTATATTCAATCTTCATAACGAATTTAGTAATCATGACATTGTATATTAAATATAAAAGGAGAAAAAGAAAATTATTTGTTCAAGCATTGGTTTCAAGTTTAAAATCTAGGTCAAAGAATGGCATTATGCTTCTAGGACTTATTGAGTCAAAGAAGAATTATTTTCATGTATTATAGTCCCATTTGGACTTGTTGTAACAAACGAAGGTCATTATTTGTGAGTCTAGAAAGCCAATTTCTCTTTCAAGACCAAGTTGGCCCAACCATGGTGAAGTTGGCCTAAAGAAGCCTATACGAATCCTTAAGAAGAATATAAATAAGAGGGAATTTGACTCATTTGGATGAATCACTCATTCAAGTTCGATCTTCAACAAGATAAGAAGAAATAAGAGTGAGCAATTCAAGGAGAAGAAGGAGAAGTCGAAGTGAAGGAAAAGACTTGGAAAAACACCTTTTTTTTCCATATGTGCGAAGTTGTCCAGGATTTTGGGTTTGAATTGCAAGGGACAAAGTTGCGGGCCAAAATTACAAACCTAAAGTTGCAGGGCCTAGATTTTGACTAAAGATGCTTTGATAGAGTTTGACCTTTACTGACTTTGGAAGACTTTGGTTCATTTAGAAGAGATTTTTTTGAAGGGCTAACTTGGTGCTTTGGAGGAAATTTTTCTTTGGTTTTTGGATCTTGGAAGTCTCATCTTGATTTGATTTTATAAGAAGTATTATTTCTGGGTTTTCCCCTTGCAGGGTTTTTCCCTAGTTTGGAGCCTATATCTTGTGTACATTGTCTTTTTGTGATCTTCACTATTTTGTTAATTGCTTTATGAAGAAGAAATAAAAGTAACAAAAGGCCAACTAATATCATAAGTAATTATAAAGTAAGGAAAGTCAAATATAATCTTCAAGTACTTTGATTTTCCAACATGGTATCAAAGCTAAGGTGAAAAAAGGATATTGAAGGTCACATCTTAGTTGTCACTCTTGTTCAAGATCTAGAAGAAAGGTTATGAAGAAAGGTTTAAAGTCTCTTGGGAGCCTCCTTGAAGGATACGTCTTGAAATACATATCCAAGCCAACAAAAGAAGTAATGTATGGAATTTTCTTCTCCACTCTCACAACTACTTCTAAGGATGATAATGCATGGGTTATTAATAGTAGAGGTTTTAGACATATGACAGGTGAATGTAGTCAACTCCAAACTTTTTCAAAAGGAAACTCTTATTACTCAGTCAAACTCGGGGACAAGAAGAACTATCCAGTGAAAGGAATTGGGTCTACTTCGTTTGATCTAGATACCGACGGAAGAATTCATCTCAATAACATACTTTATGTTTCAGATTGAAGAAAAAATTACTTTATATTTCTTTCCCATAAGATAAAGGTGATAGGATTGATTTTTTTGATGGAAAAGTTTTGGTTTGGAGAAAGGGCTCTGGTATTGAACATGCTAATATAATTGGGATTCATGAGGGGAAATTGTATAGAATTTTTACACCTATCCCTCAATCCCTAGTACACTTAGATGTTAGCCCTTCTGAATTATGGCATAGAAGGTATGGACACCTTCACTACAATATTTTTCGATCTATAAATAAAATGGTCACTAGAATTCATGAATTGAAGGAAGAACATGAAGGAATATGTAAGCGATGTGCTCTAAGGAATAATGTGAAGAAACCCTTTGCAATAAGTGATACCACATACAAGGAAATATTATATCTCATACACTCTAATGTGTGTGGACCTATGGCAGTAAAATATCCTGGAGGTCATCAATATTATGTGAGATTCATTGATTATTACTCTAGGAAAACTTGGATATATCTCCTCAAGAACAAAAATGAGGTATTTGAGAAAATTCAAGAATTCAAGAGTGAAGTATAATATCTTAAAGAAAGGAAGATAAAGACTCTAAGGTTAGATAATGGATGAGAGCACACTTCCAAAGAACTTATATTATTTTGCAAGGAAGCCAGAATATAGAGGGGTTAATTGTTCCTTATAATTTTGAACAACATGATGCATCTGAAAGGAAGCATGGGTCAATCGAAGAATGTGTTAGAGCCATGCTTCATGTTAAAGATGTGCCTCAATTCTTATGGGGAGAAGAATCTATGACAGTTTTCTACTTGCAAAATCGAATTCCTCATAAAATTATCAATAATATGACTCCAGGAGAAACATGTATAGGAAAGAATCCTAGTGTGGATCATCTCCAAATATTTGGATGTCTAGTTTATATGCATATTCCAAAGGATAAGAGAAAGAAATTGGTCATACAAGTAAAAAATTCATCTTTGTTTGTTATAGTGCTTCATCAAAGGCTTACAGTAACTACATTAAAGAAGATTGTCATATTGAAGTAAGAAGAGATGTCATCTTTGATGAAAATGTTGCTTACAAGAAATCCAAAGAGACCCCGATGGATTCCGATGAAGAAGGGGTACCCATTTTTTAGGAAATATCAAAGGATGACAATGTTCAAGATATCACATCAATTCAAGAAGATATTTAAGGACCTAGTGAACATGTGCAACATATTGTCATTCTAGAAACTCATAAGAGACCTCATTAGTTGAGGACAACTCTTCAAGAGGTAGGACATGCAGCAACTAAGAATTTTTTTAGAGAAACTAAGAGACCTAAAAGGTACTTGGATTATGTATCCTATATGACTAATCTCATTGAATTTTAACCCTCCTCCTATGAATATACAGTTAAACATCAAGAGTGGAGGAATGCAATGCAAGAAGAATACTAGTCGATTATGAAGAATGATGTCTAGGAAATTGTTCCCAAAACAAGTTACAAATATGTTGTCACTTCCAAATGGATATAAAATATAAATCATATTGTGGATGAGATCATTGAAAAGTATAAAGAAATATTTTTGGCCAAAGGCTTCTCACAAATGGAAGGTATTGATTATGAATAAACCTTTGCTCCTACAGCTAGATATATAGCTATTGGATCACTTGTTTCTTTGGCTACCACTATGGGATGGAACATTCATCAAATGTATGTTAGGAGAACTTTTATGAATGGAACCATTAATGAAGAGGTTTACATTGAGAAAACTCAAGACACACATCTTCATATTAAGGAAGGCTCCATATGGATTGACACAAGAACCTAGAGTATGGTATGTCAGGATGGATGCATACATTTTGAGACTTGGTTTTTTCAAGAGTTTTGTAGATCCCAAACTCTACATTAAAGTGGTCAAGGATGAACATGTAATCATAATCTTATATGTGGTGACGTAATTGTTATAAGTGTGGAACATAAAATTTAGGAATGCAAGAGGCATTTGGAATTTGAATTTTACATGAAGGATATTGGGCTTATGCACTACCATTTGGGACTAGAGGTTTGGAAAAAACATGGTGAGATATATCTTGGTCAATGGAAATAGTGATCAAGATATTACAAAAATTTGGCAGGATGGATAGCAAGCCAATGATAACTATTATGATTACTAATCTACTAAAGTCGAGGAGTTTAAAATCTAGTGTGGTGATCCTGCATGCTATAGACAATTGATTGGCTCCTTGGTGTATCTTGTGAATACTAGACCTGGAATTTGTTTTGCAGTAAATGTCCTCAGTCAATTTAATATGGAGCCAAAGCATGACCATTTAATAGAATCCAAACACATCCTAAGATATCTTCTTGGGACTATACACCACTTCCTTAAATATGATGGTAATGAGATTCAACTTTTGGGATATAAAAATTTTGATAGGGGTGATAGTGAGAAAGATGGAAGAAGAAATATAGGTGGATGTTTCAATTTAGCATTTTCCATTATCTCATGGAAGAGGAAGAAGAAAGATGTTTTTACTTTGAGTAGTGTTGAAGTCAAGTACATTGTTGTAAGTGAAGTTTGTGGAGAGGTTGATTGGCTTAGAAACTTGCTATCAAATTTATTTGAAGAACCATTAAGTCTTACAATTATACATTGTGACAACGAAATTTGTATAATATTGATAGAGGACCCTGCATTTCATGCCAAGACAAAGCATATTAATAATAAGTACCATTATATCAAAATCTTGGTACGAGATGGGATCATTAAGCTACATTATATTCCTACATATGAATAGGTAGTTGATATTCTAACAAAGGCTCTAGCAAACAAGAAGCTTGAGTACTTAAGAAGCAAGCTTGGTTTGGTGTACATCACTTCTTTAATAGAGAGAGAGAGAGTGACGATGGACATGATATTCACTTTTTCATGAGTCATGCACTAGGCCAGGACTAATAGTCGTATGCCTAAGTGAAGGCCATGAAGGGAGAATTGGGTTCAAAGGATTGGAGAAGAATCTAAGAATAATACTTATTTGGGATTAAATAATCCAATATATAAGTATTCTTATATACCAAGATAAGTGTAGTCGAAGAGGATTGTTATCACCTCAAGAAACTCTCCTAGGTTGTAGCTCGGAGATGCCTGGGAACATATAAATTCAACTTATTGTTGCAAATGGATGAATGGAAGGAATTATGCTTGTCCAAGCCAGATAACCACTTCTACTTTGCTTGACTCTAGACATGCGTGAACACCCCCAGACTACAAGGCTTTAGACCACCAATTACTCACAGTTTAAGGATTGGGTGAATATGGAGAATACTGACCACACCAGCAGATGCATAAGACCATGTGATGGCCGACTGCAACTAGTAAAGAAGTCTATAAATCTAATCTCCTAATGCACAGACAGGATGACAACTCTCTGGCACTAGGAGGAAAGAAACCTAAATAACTTATTCACTGATGCATGTAAGACATTAACACAAAGACGGGATGACAACTTCTCTAATGCTAAACATCAAGAGCTTAGAAATACAGCATATAAGGCATAGCTTAGAACAGGAGAAGAATGAAAAGTGAGCAATTAACAGTAAAAGAAGTTTATATTAGCTGAAAATGAAGACGAGACGCTGCAAGTATAAAAATAGTTACAGTCTCCAGAAGTTGAAACTTACATCAAAACATCAACCATCAACCCTGATTACATTATGTTTCTGGGTATATATAGAGTTTCAATACAAAGGAACTTGGCCATTCTAGGTGTGGAGGGGTCATAATTGACCACCAACTGCATTTAATTGCCTAATGAAGCTTTTGAGTGCATTTGCCTACTTTAGTGGATGAATCCGATCTTTTCCTGTGCTCTGTTGTCCTCTCCGGCAGCTGGAGTGCTTGTATCAATGAGGCCCCATAACTGTTAAATGCAACTATCTGTTTGTGCTCTGTCCTTTTCCTCCTCGGCCATACTATTTTTTAAATATGGTGGTTGTGGAGCAACTGCAAACAGTACTGGAAGACTGGTGACCTTTGTCCTTCGATTGCACAGAACAGTCAAGGGACGCAGACTGCATAGCGGGTGGACGAGTCGGATGAAGGAGTAAGATTGGCCGTCAGATCGGGCAGGTAGACGGTGGAGATGGCTTGGCAAGGGCTATCGGGACAAGCGAGGGCAGAATGAACGTGGGCCGTTGGATGTCAAGCAGAAAGATCCAAAGGTCATCGAGCGAAGAAGGCACGTGGAAATTATCGAGCGGGAACGTGGATCTGAGTGGTAAGCGGTTTTGACCACACCGTCGTAGGACGTTGGGCGATAAAAGGACAATGGTGCGTGATCCCATTCAGGGTGTGATGCGTGGTGGCGGAGGAGAGAGGAAACCACTCTCCATTGTGCATTATCGTCCTGACACTTTGTGGACACGAGGAGAGTGAACGTCATTCGATCGTGGCGGAGGTGATCGGACGGTGGGGATTTGATCGCGCGAGTCACTTTATTTGTCACGACAGAAGCTATTGGGTCAATGGGAAGAGTTAACGGCTGTGATTTAAAGGTGATGATGGGGTTATGGAAGCGCATGATCATGTGAACATGGCTTTATGAGAGTTTTAGGCTTTGCACTTGGGGCCTGAGGAAACAGTGGTTTATGTTGGGTTTTGGAGGAAAAATGGAGGCAGCGGGGGTGAAAGAGAGTAAGCGAAGTAAAGGAGAAGAAGGAAGATGACTGCCATGAGCTTCTTTTGAGCACCACCACTGCGGCCAAACTTATCTCTGGCCTTCAAAACCTTATTTATGTAGCAAGGCTAACACTGACTCCTTCTGTGGATGAGAGCCTCCCTGTGAGGTCTCAAGAACTGCAGACCATTGCCTTTCCTATGAAAACCAGATTAGCAAAATTTCCTAGTGTTCCATTGGGCATGGTGTCTATTTGAGCCTACACTAAAACTGATAAAATAACATATTTACAAATTTAAGGCCAAAGGCCTTAAACAACATAAATTTTCAAAAATTGCCCATTAACTGGGCCATCAAGAACGGTTTCTTCTTCCATGCTCTGTAGCATGAAAGTATTTTTCCCTTGGATCTGAGTGATGATAAAAGGTCTCATCCATAGGGCATCAAACTTCCCATGGTTGCCTTTCTTCTCTTTCAGTGCATCCCACTTAAGAACCAAATCTCCAACCTGAAAATTGTCCATTTTTGCCTTCTTGTCAAAGGCTTCCTTGATTCTCTTTTGATGTGCTGCAAACTTTTCAACCAGTTGTTCTCTGATTTGATGTACCTCTGCTAAATCAGTGGTTCTTTTTGCCATGTCATCTTCCTCATTCTGCTCTTCTTGCAAGAACTTTGCCACAGGGAGGGTTAAATAAATTGGGAATACAACCTCAGTGCCATATAACAGCTTGAATGGAGAATTCCCTGTGGATTTCTTGGTGGTCACTCTATCAACCCATAGTGCGTATTTGAGCTTAAAATCCCAATTATTTTTGTTGTCTTCCAACAAATTTTTAATTATCCTTATTAGGCTCTTGTTAGAAGATTTTTCTAGACCATTACCTTGAGGGTAATATGAGGTGGAATGAACTAGCTTAATGTCCATTGAATCACACATGTCCACCAATTCTTTTGCCTTGAAGGCTGCTGCATTATCTGTAACCAATTTATGTGGACAGCCAAACCTAGTGAAGATATTCTCTGTTAAGAACTTCATGACCACATGGTGATCAACCTTTCTGGTAGGGATGGCCTCAATCCATTTAGTGAAGTAATCAGTGGCCACTAAGATCCATCTGTCTTGGCCATTGGCATGTGGATTGATTTCTCCAATGAAATCCAAGCCCCACTGCTGAAAAGGGCCACTAGCATGTATGGGTTTTAAGGGCAAGGACTTCAATTGCTGCTTCCCTTCAAATCTTTGGCACCTATCACAAGATTTAACAAATGAAAAGAAATCAGCAAACAAGGTGGGCCAATAATATCTAGCCCTGAGGATCTTGTGCGCTGTAGTTTTCCAATAGTGATGTCCTCCACATATGCTGGAATGAAACTGTTGCATCACTTCCATGGATTTTTCTTTGTCCAGACACCTAAAAAGAATTCCAGAGGGGTCCCTCCAGTAGAGCGAATTTTCATGAATGTAGTATCTAGCTACCCTGAGTTTAATAGTTCTGGCTTGGCTTGAACTAAGGCCTGGAGGAACTTCTAGCTTCAGCAAGAATTGAGCTATTGTGGAATACCATTCACAAGAAGCTATATTTTCTACCAATGACTCATTTTTCCCTAGTTCAACTGTTTCCCCTTCTACCTGACTATGCTTTGAATTTATGCTTATTAAATTCATCTCCAACATTTTGCGATTTTCTTCAGCCATTAATCTAGCAAGGCCATGACCTCTGACAAGCTTGGTGGGCTTCAATTCTATGTTAAATTAAATAAGCTTTGCAATCCATTTAACCCTTCTTCCATCAACATCAGGCTATGTTAGGACATATTTTATTGAAGTAGAGGGCACATATGCAATTACCCTGGAATGCAGAATGTAAATTCTGAAAGCTTTCAAAGATTTTATAAGAGCATATGCTTCTTTCTCAATGATATCATACCTTAGCTCAGCATCCCGTAAGGTTTTGCTAAAAAATGCCACTGGATGCTCTGAACCTTCCTCATCTGTTGGAAAAAAAACCACTGCAAGGGTGTCACCAGAGGCAAACAAAAATATATGGAACTCCTTGTTGTAATCTGGGCTGATTAAAGTAGGAGCTTCCATAATAGCTTTCTTAATGGATTCAAAGGATCTTCTTGTTGCATCAGTCCATTTGATCTCTAACCCCTTTTTCAACATGGAGGAAATGTGTTTTACAAGTTCTGTGAAATTAGGAATAAACCTCCTTAAAAAATTTATCTTGCCCAGAAAGGACTGGATATCCTTCTTTAATCTTGGGACAGACAAGGTCTGTATTGCTCTTACTCTTTTTGGGTCGATTCTGACACCTGCAGCAGAAACAACATGTCCTAGTAACTTGCCTTCTTCTAAAGCAAACTGTGACTTTTTAGGATTGACTGAAATCCCAAACCTTCTACACTTCAGGAACACTTTCTTCAAATACTGCAAATGGTCTTGATGGCCGCTAGAGTACACTGTTATATCATCAAGGTAGACAAGGACAAATTTATCCTTCTCTCCCACAAATGCTATATCTATAGCTCTCTAAAAGGTGGCTCCAACATTCATCAGCCCAAAAGGCATCTTGGAATACATAAAAGTGCCCCAAGGAGTGGTGAATGCAGTCTTCTCTTGGTCATCTGGATGCACAGCAACCTGATTATACCCTGAAAATCCATCTAGGAAAGACATCACTTTGGCTCCTGAGACTTTTTGTAGCAAATGCTCCATCTTGGGTAGAGGATAATTTTCTTTCTTAGAGCATTTGTTTAAGTTTCTGAAATCAATGTAGAGCCTAATTTCTCCACTTTTCTTCCTTACCACTACCAAATTGGCTACCCATTTTGAATATCTGAGAGGGACTATGATTTTGGCAACCAGTAATTTCTTGATTTCTTTTTCAATAAGAGGGAGGAGTAAAGGATTTATTGGTCTCAGCTTCTGCTTGAAAGGGATGGTGTCTTTCTCAAAGGGAATTTTATGCTGGATGATCTTTTTTTCATAAGTTTTTAGGTCACTATATTCCCAGGCAAAAACATCAGCAAATTGTTTCATTAAATTACAGTACTCAAAACATTGGGCAGCAGATAGATGGGTGGACAAATTTATATATCTTGGATGATCTGGACTCCCTATATTATGCCTATGGACCGTAGATTGGTCTTCTTTTTTGGCAGCCTTATAAGGCACATCATTTTGGTCAAACAAATTCTCTAGAGGCACTAGTCCTTTAGGTATATGATTGTTGGGTAGTTGGACAATTCTATTTTTGCCAATTTTGTTTCTAAACTAGGACTAGGGACTTTCTTTTAAGGCTTCATTCTCTTGATCAATTTGCATTTTAGAGAATTCATCAATGACTTGTAGAAATCTATTCACTTCATCATCATCTTCAAAAACTTTCCAATGCTGGACATTATCAGGCAAGGATGGTCTATATTTCATCTAAACTTCATAAACTAGTCTGGGAGGCATGGGAGGGATAAACATGCTAGCAGACACAACAAGGTAATCAACGAGCTGATTTTTGGCTCTAGGGATGTATGAGATACAAAAACTATCAAAAGAATCTTTAAGTCTCTATACCTCATCTCTATATGCTTTCAGCCTTGGGTGCTTTGCTTGAAACGTTTTGTTCACTTGCTGAATGATGAGATCAGCGTCTCCAAACACATTTATGCTTCTGATTTTTCTGTCTTTAGTTGTGTTAAGGCCAAATATCAGAACCTCATACTCTGCTATATTGTTGGTGACTTAGAAAGCCAGCTTAAAAGATAGATGTGTGCTTTCTTGTTCTGGAGATAAGAGCACCACCCCTGTTCCTGCAGTCTCCCTTGAACATGCTCCATCAAAGAACATTTCCCAAACCTAACCTCCTTGCTCTCCCTTGGCCTAGTTCACTGGTTTCTTGATCTGCATTGAGGCCTTTTGAGATTCTTCAATTTGGAGGATACATGCCCCAAAATCGGTATCCACAACATAGATGGGATGATTAGAGGGATTCTTCTCATCACTGATGATGTATGCCAGCTATGATTCTCTATACAATCTCCTGCTCTCCACTCCAAAAACTGGGACAATGGCATAAGATAAATAATTTTGTAATGTCCCATCTAGTCTCTTAATCCACCCTCTGGACAGCAGCATGCCAAACTTAAGGAGGACATCTGCTACCACAATGTCCATAATCATGTTCTTCATGGGTAGCTGAGTTAGGGTAATAGCTAGGTCTTTGATTAATCCTAGGTATTTTACCTCTCTTGAATCGAATGAGAATAAATCATGATATGGTCTGGTGATATCAAGGCCTAACTCTTCCATGACAGCTTTAGGCATCAGATTGTGGCTGGCCCCTGTGTCCAGCAGGCAGTTATGGAGGGTTTTGTGATGAATGGTCAAGGAGACATAGAATGATGGGGAGCTATTATCAGCAGGTTTAGTCATTGGGCTAAGCACAACTACAGGCTTATCACCTTGCAAATTTACATAGTCATGAGAGGCTTGTGAGGCTCTTAGCTCAAGGGAATCAAAGATAGGTTTTCTAAAAACTTCACTCTTTACAAGTTCTATCAGAGGCACAGGTATTTTTAACTTCTGGACTTTTGATTCAAAGCTGAAAGGGGAAGGGGACTTGTCAGGAACTCTTACCTCTTGAGCTGGTGCGTTGAGGACAGCAGCTCTTCGGGCAAGATTCTCCTTGACATTGCTTGTTCTTGACCTCAAATTATATCTTTGTTGTTCATCAGTATACATAATAGCCTCTCTATCCCACTCTTGACTGGTTTGGTCCTGTAGCAATGATTTTTCATAGGCATCCAATGTCAAAAAGGTAGCACTACCTTTATCTTCCATGCAGTGAATCTCATCCTCTATTTCAAACTACTCCTCCTCCATGACTACGTTCTGGAAAGGAACCTTAACTCTTTGTTCTTCACCAGCTTCTTTACCCCTCTGAATGATTTGTAATTGTTCATTTGCTCTTCTAAATGGATTTGGGTTTCTTGGAGCAAATGTGTTTGGAAGCCTTGCCTTTCCAGAGCTCTGCTCAACCTTCAGCTTGGATATCTCAGTAGCCAATGAATCTATCATTTTAGTCATTTTGTCTAATTCAGGTTCTGAAGATGAAACAGAGGAAGAAGAAGCCTCACCTCTCTGCCTCCTTCTATCAGCATGACCCTTGAGTTTTTCTGCAGCCATGATATTAGATTCCACCTCTAAAGCTGCATCTTGCATTTCAGCTAGAGTGGCGCATCTTCTTTCTCTTAACAGCAAGCAAAACTTAGAGTCAAAAGCATTGGCATAGGTGAGTTTGGTAGAGGTGGGGGTAGGCTCTACTTCAGCTGGTATCTTACTATACATATGGTTAAATCTTTTATTAAAATCAGGCAATGATTCCCCATTCTCCCTCTTGAGGTTTCCAAACTTGGTATGGTAATATAGCAGGTCTTTTTTATCTCCCTAATGCTTCATAAATACATCGTCTAATGCTTCAATATATGCTATAGACCTAGGGATCAATTATTTGAACCACTTTCTAGCCTTCCCATCAAGGCTTTGGACTAATACTCTCATCCAAACATCATCCTCACTAATATCTAGGTTATCAGCATAACTATAAAAAGACTCAAGGTGCTCTTCAGATGTTACTCCCTCTGTACCAATAACCTTAGGCATGTATTTCTGATACTCTCCTATAGGCATGGCATTCAAAGGAACAGGTAAGACCAAGGATCCATACCTAGTAGCTATGATTCTTTCCATCTTTGTGGGTGCTTGTGGGCCTGCCATGGCTGGGATAGGTAGAAGGATACTGGCAGATTGAACGGTCGGGAGCAGTGAAATAGATGACAGAGACAAAGGAATATGATGGACTGTATGGGAGGCTTTCTTTGGAAGAGATCTAAAGGGGAACTAGATGAACAAGAAGCTTTATGAATCTCTGAGGGTATTTCTTCTCTAATAATGTTAGGCTCTATATCTTCAAACTATACATTCTCAGCTATAATATTCTCTTGTAGATATACATAAGAGTTTTTAGGCTTACCCAATCCTGATGATCCTTTCAGTGATGTTTTCCTTTGCTTGACAATCTTCTCAGGGTCAAGCACTAGGTTAGCTGGTGATTTCTGAGGATTTCTCCGAGTATGTCTTATAAACTGAGCCAGAATTGTAATGTGGAGTCACCACTAGGTTGGTCCTCCAGTAGAGTCACCAGATAGATGATTACAACCAGAAATGTGTCCATACTTTGTCTATCATCAAAGTTGGAACTGTGTCGTTCTCCCAGGGAAGCTGAGCTTCAATCTCCTCTCCCCGCCAACGGTGCCAATTATGTTATCACCCCAAGAAACTCTCCTAGGTTGTAGATTTGAGATGCCTGGGAACATATAAATTCAACTTGGATGAATGGAAGGAATGATTCTTGTCCAAGCCAGATAACCACTTCTACTTTGCTTGACTCCCGACATGCACGAACACCCCCAAACTACAAGGCTTTAGACCACCAATTACTCACAGTTTAAGGATTGGGTGAATATGGAGAATACTGACCACACCAGTAGATGCACAAGACCATGTGATGGCCGGCTGCAACCAGTAAAGAAGTCTGCAAATCTAATCTCCTAATGCACAGATGGGATGATAGCTCTCTGGCACTAGGAGGAAAGAAACCTAAATAACTTATTCACTGATGCATGCAAGACTTTAACACAGAGATAGGATGAAAACTTCTCTACTACTAAACATCAATAGCTTGGAACAGGAGAAGAATGAAAAGTGAGCAATTAATATCAAAAGAAGCTTGTATTAGCTTAAAATGAAGATGAGACGCTGCAAGTATCAAAATAGTTACAGTCTCCAGAAGTTGAACCTTACATCAAAACATCAACCATCAACCCTGATTACATTTTGTTTATGGGTATATATAGAGTTTCAATACAAAGGCACTTGGCCATTCTAGGTGTGGAGGGGTCATAATTGACCACCAACTACATTTAATTTCCTGATGGATCTTCTGAGTGCATTTGCCTACTTTAGTGGATGAATCTGATCTTTTCATGTGCTCTGTTGTCTTCTGGGGCAGCTGGAGTGCTTATATCAATGAGGCCCCATAACTGTTAAATGCAGCTATCTGTTTGTGCTCCATCCTTTTCCTCCTCGGCCATATTGCTTGTTAAATATGGTGGTTGAGGAGCAACTGCAAATAGTACTAGAAGACTGGTCACCTTCGTCCTTTGGGTGCACAGAACAGTCAAGGGATGTGGACTACATAGCAGGTGGACAAGTCGGATGAAGGAGTAATATTGGCCGTCAGATCGAGCGGATAGATAGTGGAGATAGCTTGGCAGGGGCTATCGGGACAAGCGGGGGCAGAATGAACGTGGACTGTTGGATCTCAAGCGAAAAGATCCAATGATCGTTGGGCAGAGAAGGCGCTCGGATGTTATCAAGCGGGAACATGGGTCTAAGCAGTAAGCGGTTTTGATCACACTGCCTTAGGATGTTGGGCGGTAAAAGGACAATGGTGCGTGATCCCATTCAGAGTGTGACGCATGGCTTTGAAGGAGAGAGGAAACCACTCTCCATCGAGTGTTATCATCCTGACACTTTGTGGACGTGAGGAGAGTGAACGTCGTCTGATCGTGGCGGAGGTGATCGGACAGTGGGGATTTCATCGCGCGGGTCACTTTTGATCCAATAATCACCCTATGGGTGACCTCAGTTGCAGATTTGTTAAACAAAAGGTATTACAGACTCATGTGCTAGTGTGTGTTCTATGTTATTTAAGCAACGGATCGATCAGATTGCCAATACACAGATATTTAAATGGAAAGACAGCAGAGAAATACAGTAAGCAACGTAAAGACACAAACAATTTTTAATAAGGATTTCACCCTATTCTCCAAGTTTACGTCTCCAATCCAGCTTCAGTGGTGGCCTTGTTTTATTGTGTCTTTTAGCAGAGAAATTACAATACAGGGACTCAATATGAGTTCTCCTGAAGCAGATTTTTGCTTGGTAGGGTGATTCTTGGATTCCCCAAGCCACTCGGAGTTCACAGACTCTTTTTCTTCCTACCAGCTCTGTGACCCTTGGTCTAAAGTGGAAAGATCCAAAAGTGATGCTTAGTCCGGACAGATTCCTCTATGGGAATGCTTGAATCTTCAAGCTCTCTGGTGCTCGACGCCACCTGTGGTTAGCTCGGCTTGGCTTTACTGTTCTCTGTGTTCAGTCCTCCTCTCCGGGTTCACTGTTCACTGTCTCTCTTTGTCGCTTGGACTCCTCTCAATTCGGGTTCCCCCATCAACTCCCCTCATTCCACTGTCTATGTTCATGGCTTTAGCCATTCGATCCCTATGCCTGTTCGGTTCCTCTCCCGCTTGTGTCGATTCTCCTTCTGCAGTTGTGCTTGGAGTTCCTTGTTCGTCGTCAACATGAGCGTCCAGGGAGTGGCCATGTGTCCCCATCTAACTAGTGCCAGCATGCTTCATCAGTTTGTTTCTTCAGTTACGTCATGGATGCATTCTTCCTCCACCGTGGCAGTCAAATAGACTCCAAATCCCTTTAGAACACAGCTTAATTCCCTATTGATTCCGCTTCTTTCCATTGGGCGCAATCTTAGCCGTCCGATCTAGGCTCCTCAAGATCCGACGTCATATGCACGTCGAGCGTGGTTGACTTGCTCGATCGATAGCACGCGATCAACGAAAGTTTTCTCTCACCTCCGCCACCACGTGTCGATCAATGTATGGAATCACTCCGCTCTTGTCCAAAACCTCTTACCATTCACGGGTGCCCCGATCAAAACCATCGATTTCCAGAGCATGGGTCCAACCTTCGTACTTTAGCGCTTTTACCTTTTCCCGCCCGCGGTCCTCCAATTCCCCCACACGACTGGGTGCTCGGGCTTTCCCATTTTGGCCATGTTCGCCCAGTGATGCATGATTCGGAAATCACCTTCTTTTCCCGATCCAGGGCTCCCAGGGGCTACTTTGACCTCCTGCACAGTCTCCATGGGCCTTGGTTAGCGCGCTTTGACCGAGGTCCTTGTCGTTCCACACTGGCTGCCATTGCCACTGGTTCAGGGTGTTTTTGATGTTGTTTTGGATTCTTTAAAGATTTGTTTCATCCCAATACAGTCAAGGTTCTTTGACAGTCGTTTATGGATCCGATTCGGATCATGACATTCCCACTGAAAAAGAAGCTTTTGGACCACCAAAAGTTGGTTTTCTTCAAGCATCGACTAAGTGAGGAAACTGTTGTCTCACTTGTCCAATCTCAATCTACTTCGCACTGCTCAGCTTCGAACCTTTAATCCCAATCCTAAGGTATTCCACTTGTCCACTACGCATCATCCTTACCTTCCTGTCCAGCACTATGTCTTCCCGTAATGCACTTAGATATTCAGGTAGTAGGTCGTCAATAGAAGGTAATTGACTCTGCTCTTCAGGGTCCTCAATCATTGAAGGTTCAAACAACCTCAAGCAATCTACATTCACGACTGAGTAGATGTGCATGTAAGCTGGTAGATCAAGGCGAAAATCATTTTCACCAATCTTCTCAAGTATCCTGAAGGGTCACCTGATAGGTTTTAGCTTTTTACCTTCACCTTGCATCTTGTCCTTTCTGATATACAACCAGACTTGGTCTCCAACTTTAAAACCATGCTCCATCTGATGCTTATCATGCCTAGCCTTGTACTTGGCCTAGCTCTTTTCCAGTTGTTCCTATACTGCCTAGTGGATCTCCTGGATTTGTTCAATGAACCTAGTTGCCTTGTCCACATCACTGTGTCTATCAACCATGGTATCTTTACCAAAGACAAAATCCAAAGGAGACCTTGGTATGAAACCAAAACAGGTCTCAAAAGGAGATCTCTGGGTAGAAGAGTGTTTGGCTCTATTTTAAGCATGTTGCACATAACACAAGTGTTCATCCCAAAGCTTAGGGTGTTTGCTGCAATATCCTCTCAATAACTAGATCACCATCCTGTAAACTACTTCTGTCTGGCCATCTGTTTGTGGATGAAAAATTGTGCTTTTCTTTAATTTGGTGTCCATTAGTTCCCATAGACTGGACCAAAAATTCCCCACAAATCGGGTGTCTCGATTAGATACAATAGAAGTGGGTTATCCAAAATGAACCCATACATGTTCAAAGAATAATTTTGCAGTTTGTTCAGTTGTAATCTGTTTACTATAGGGTATCAAAATACACATTTTGCTGAACCTATCCACAACAACATATAGATAATCATGACCTTTCCTAGATTTAGATAGTCCTCCAACGAAATCCATGGAAATTCTTTCCCAAGGGTGAGAAGGAACTGGCAATGGAGTTTACAAGCCTAGTTTTCTATTGTCGGGCTTGCTTTTAGCACACATAGCACACCCCTTTACATATCTAGAAACTGTCTCACTCATTTTTGGCCAATAGCAGAACCTTTGCAGCTGTGCAACTGTTTTACTTACACCAAAGTGACCTGATATCAGAGAAGTGTGTGCTTCCCTAATTATCTTTGCTCTCTTAGTTTGTGGAATGCAGAGTTTCCCACAATGATATAAGAGTCAGTCCTTCACATGATGGTCCAATTCTTCTACTCTTTTTCCTTGACTCAAAGTTGCATATACATCTTTAAAATCCATATCCTGAGAATATTGTTCTATGTAGCTTTCATGCAGCATAGAAATATGCTTAAGTATGGTAGATGCATTTATAATGGGTCTAGATAACATGTCTGCAACCTTGTTATGTATGCCCTTTTTATATCTGATGACTAAATGAAATTGTTGTAGAAAACCCATCCAT